>CABFVX010000756.1:139015-166832 GCA_902151425.1 Timema shepardi | reverse complement strand
ATATATATATATATATATATATGTATAGGCCTACATAGTTTTACTAATCATGTCGCCTAAATGCATAATAAAATGTAGTCATGACCTTTTTAAATAACGGTTTTCATTTGAAAGCTATTTCACATCTGCCACTGAGGGTTTCCCTTTAATTTTCCTCTAGGATACTGTGAGGGCCACCTTTTCAGTGAGCAAGGGCCGCCAATTGGACCACACTGGCTAGACCATTCGGCCATATATATGATGATGGAGCTCCTGAGCAACGATTGCAGTCACGTGTCACTTTTTAAAAACACATTCTCGTGACTACATGTATATTATTTCTTAATGGTTTTTAGAAAAAAGTACTTTATTTTAATTTGAAGCATTTCTTGTGGGTTTTTTTAAATTCTTGCATGAATGTGTACTAATTTATTATTGAATTCATCACGGAATTAAATTACCTAATGATCGATGGAAGTAACACTAACTCTAAATTATTAAAAACCCCAATGATGGATGATTGCAATTTTCATCATACCTATTTCTTCTTATCCACAAAGCTCACATTGTTGCATAGAGCTTACTTGGTTCAAATTAATTATTTTAAGAAGTAGAATTATTTAAGTTAAGAGGACAAAAATTGCATCTATTGTTCGAAATCTTGTTGAATTATTTTTTAAATGTCGAATAATTATGCAGATTAAACAATAACAAACTTCAGGCCCATCTAATTCAATAAAAATAAACTGCAATATTTATAATGTTTATAAAGATAAGTGTAAGATGTATCAAACATATTCTGGGTGCTAAAATTTTGGAAAATAAATCAAATTCCATCGAATGCTGAACAATATATTACATTCATATTTCTAGTTTTACATTTTTCACCAGAAGATTTATCAAAGCTATTTTTAAGTAATTAAAACCACTCTAGTTTTTAAGAAATTTACACTAAAATTATTAACTCTATTTTTACTAAAAAAATATTTTTCTTGTTAATATTTTGTTTGTGATTATTTCACTCACCGGTTTTCGAAGCCGCGCGTTGACGCACTAGTACTTCCCCGCGCCACTGTTTCAACAATGCTTCTCGAGATATTTTGATATAAAACTGAATCTTGTCACTCTGCAGAACGCTTCATTTGGCACAATGATTTCACTTTTCCCAAACCTAACACCACCCAAGTTGTCAAATTCCCTGTCATTTCCTTCTCAATTCAAAAATTTGGTGGTTTCTCCGCTTCGCAAGACATCGTTCTGTTTCATTGCGCATGCCTTGATCGTCTGTTGGTGTCTGGTAACAGCGAGGTCTCACGGAGTTGACCGACCGTGGTTTCGGGCCATTTCGCGCATGCGCAACACTTGGATGGGCACCTGGGGCTCACAACACTATATGACATCACTTAAACTGTTACGTCATGGATGAAGGTCGCTTATCCAGAAAGGTGTTTCTATTCAGATTTGACCAGAAGATAAAGTAAATCTTCTTATCATGAAACTTATGCCTTAACGAAACAGGTCAAAACATTTTTTAAATATCGGGGGGCTTAATATATTTAAAATCATTAAAATACTAGTCATGTTAAAAACATGTTTAGTATTTTATTAATTACATACTTGTATAAAAGTTTTATTAAACATATCCATTGTGAATAAAATTGTGAGTGAAGACGGCGTTTAATATAAGCTTTCTAAGCTCACGGCCATATCAGCACATTAATTATTACATACTAACTTAGCATATAGTCGGATTTCCACTTGAAGAACCTTCAACCGTAGGCTTACATTAAAATATATGTATAGACTCCAATAATGGCAATAATCTAAAAAATGTATATTAAATCCGCAAAATTCGTTACTATTTGCCAAAAGCGACAGTTACAAAGAACATTAATCGGAGTTTAGATAAATAAAATAAAATCTAGTAAGCTTTTTAGATGCCAAATGAAGTGGTTCTCATGACGATACGAGTATAAGTTTGCAGTGCCATGAATAGTGCAGTACATAGATACAGTTTTGTATGGTCGCATAATGAACAATTACTGTAGCGTACCCAAGAGAAAAGTGAGGCATCCCCCTTTAAAAAAACGTCAAAAGCTTGAATAAAAGCTTATAACCTAGTTATGCAGAACTAAAATACAGAGCAATGAAGATGTGTTTAATTTATAGGCTGAATTCTGTAAGCGCAGTTTTACCACTTGATATTCAAAAGGTTGTACAAATTGAAAGTGCCCCAGAAATTATCAATTGGAAAAAGGTACAAAAGACGAAAGTTAATTTAATGGGGTATGTCAAAGATACCTTGGACATCCGATTGTGCTATAATTCCACACAAACAATTGAAGTGTAAAGACAATTTAGTGATTTTCATGGCGGAAGATCTATTTAAAACAAAATATTATTTGTGATAGTTTATTCACTTGAAAAAATATATATACATAATCTTATCATCCTTTTACTTCCTTCTCTCTTTGCAATAATTATAGCCTATACGACACTCATTTGTGATTGTAATAATATTAAAAATCAAATGTACTAATCAAATAGTTTTATGTTTATTTATCTATTTATAATCCACATTCTGGAGATAATGTTTTATCACAGTACTTTAAAAAAATGTTAAGGCTATTAAGATTTAAAACATTTCAATGTGGCTTTTTTATGTATTGTAATTAAATAAGCAGAAAGCAATAAAGTTTATTATATTACTAACATATACTAGGTTGTACAATAATAGTTAATTGCTTTCTCACACTCAATATTTCCCTGAGACTTTTCAACTACTTCACCATGTGTATCTGACGACACTATAAAATCAACCCCCTCAACAATATTGTCAACAAGTGTTGATATTTAGAGAAGTAACGTGACCGATACGTTCATACACTAAGTACAAAATTATTTACAAACAAAATTTTAACGTGAAAGTAAAACATAATCGATATGTAAAAACCCTGTTTAGTTATTACAAAATACAAGACAGAAAGAATACAGTACAAGCTGATCGATCAAATATAATGATTCAGTGACCAAACCTAACAAACTTAAAATAACAACATAGCCCAAAATATTTATTACATTAATTTTGATCGGAGAGTTTTCTTTAGGTAGAAGAATACACCCACACTTTAAACATTTGTCGAGAAGTTACCTAAATAAATTCTTACGTTTCAATTAATTTTCCACACAAGTGACATTCTATAATTTATGAATGATACTTTATCAATAAATTTAACACAATAACTAGTTAATCTAAGGAGGTAGGAATTGGGAAGGTTGTTTGAGAGAAAATATACCCCCATTAGCGTGGAAAGAAGCTGAGGAAACCACAGTGATAAATTAAGGTGAGAACCCACATTTGTGTAATTTACCAAAAATCGAACCTTGACCTCCGCTTCACCGCAAATTCAAACTGATGCCTTATACCATTTAAACACATATGTGGGTAGTTGATCTAGTAATCTTACAAAATATTATAATTTTTTTAATGGTCTACGAGATTTGTCAGAACATTGTAAACAAGTTGTAGTGTGATAATAAGTCTTTATTTATTTTAAATATATTTTTTCTTTAAAAATAGATGAAATATATCTTACAACATTGTTTTCTACATTTGGGTACATGTATATCTGTGATAGTTAAAATTTGACAAAAAATATTGACGGTAGTTAGATAATATATCAGTGGTCAAAGTGGAAACATCACGATTTCTTTGAATTGATCCATTCATTATGTTAGAATTTTTTTTAAATATATTCATATGTCCAGGCGCCGCCTACTTGAAGGTGAATAATTTTATACTACAGCATATCTCATGAGAAAGACAGCTAAGAAATATTTAAAAAAAACACGCTAAAACAACTCTCATTTATCATCAAATGTTTTGTTGCGAACCTATTAAAAATAATTCTGTTTGAGGAAACCTTTGTTTCTACTGGTTTACTCTGATCTCGGCGCTGCGTTTAAAATATACTAGTTCCATCTTGTCATATATATTTTTTTAAACTTTAAAATTCAAAATGTAAGCTTACTGTTGAAGATGGGGAGATCAGGATTCGATCCCGGTCGAGTGCACTGGGGGTGGTTTTCCCTAAATGGTTTTCCACTCTCCATCTACGCAAATGCGGATCCACTTCCTCTCAACTAAACCTACATAATCCCTGACCATTAATGTGATTAGTACATAGGCGCACAACTTGAAAGAGTAGTAACACGTGGTGCTAAAAAAAATCATAGATAACGTAGGATTCATGAACGTCTGAAACGCTTCTCAGCACTCCGCTAGGCGGCCCCTTAGCAAGAGTAGTGGGATTTTTGGTCATAACGACCAGACCTTTAAGCAATATTAGCATGCTGTGCTAATTAGTGATCCTCCGAGTAAAATATTCCTATGCGTACAATCTGAGCAGGTAGTAAGATGCGGTGCTAATAATAATATAATAATAATAAAAAAAATGTCCTACTCTGAGTATACATATATAGCCGAATCGACATAAGACGAACCGTTTTTAATAGTGTTTATAAGTTCCTATACATTCATAAGCAAGGCCATGTGTTCTGAAACTTTCAACTTCAAAATATGAGGACAACTTTGACAGCTGTGAGATCAATAGAGCGACCTCCTGCCATTGTATGCAACTCTATTCCACCCCACTCCCCTCCTTGTATCTTACAACCGTCAGGGCAGTACGCAATTAATCTACGCCCATGGGGTAAGTATGAAAAAGGTGGAATTTCAAGTAGTTATACCAACAGTTTCGTGGAAAATTATCAAAGAAAAAACAACCCTCAATACAACCCGCTGGGATTCGAACCCAACCTCTCCGTCACTGACAAACTAGTCTAAAAAACGCCAACATTTAGTTTGTGTACTCGCCTATGCGTGTTTATCTACTCTACATTAATTTTGTAACATACACTAAAAGATTCTTCCTGTGGTGATGCGACTATTTGTCGTCATACAAACGATAAATGTTTGTCAAATTTTTTTAAGCACGTGCTGGATGTAAATTGTGAATTTTGATGTAACGTCGAATCGATCGCTCTTAACACTCACGCCACTATCTTTTTTTTATGGAAGGATGGAAAACAGCTGAGGGAAGGTGGAGGGTGGTATGAAGGAGGGACGAGTAATTCCAAGCCCTCCACTGGATGTAGCGCTCGGTATCTACCACCGCCAACCAAAGCCACCAGAACTAGACTGGGCCTGACTCGAGGAGACTCCGAAACCTAACGGGCTGCCGAAGCCACCTGATACTCCATAGCCAGTGGCGCCCGCCGAACTGAGCGCACTGGAGCCGGCCGGTACATATGGTCCTTCGTAGCCAACCGACCCCCAGTAGTCACCCAATCCTCCATAGCCGCTGGCGCCCGCCGAACTAAGCGCACTGGAGCCTGAGAAGCCGGCTGAAACACCCGGTCCTCCGAAGCCGTTGGCGACCGCCGAACTGAGCGCGCTGGAACCTGCGAGACCAGCCGATCCACTTGCTAAGCTGGAAGAGCTGCTCCCGCCGAAACCACCCCATCCGGTGTTCAAGCTGAAGCTGTGAAAAACAGATATAATGTGAGTCAGAGGCCAGACACAAACACAATAATTTAATGTATTTTCGGGGTTCAAACCCCTTCTTAAACTATCAATAATAATAATAATAATAATGTGTTTTATTTATTCCTCCTAGCCTATTAGCTAATTAGAACACTTAAAACCATAGCATCTGCCAGGCCCACCACGATGGGGGTCTACTGGTACCATAGTACTGGGCCCACGGTTTCTAGGAATCCGGGCCTAATGTCCAGATTCACAAGTTTTAACAGTGTAGAAAATTAAAAATTTCAAACTAAAATATGAACGACAAAGAATAAAATGCCTATCCATACTATAGAACAGTGCATGCCCAGCCCACCAGGTGAGGTTTCCCTACTGAGTAACCCACTGGCATTTATCACAATAATATCATTGGCTCAGTCCAGTCTTGTCCTTCATTTTGAAGTGTTTGTAAACTTCACGGAACCTATACATTTTATAGTGAAACTAAATTTAGCACAAAACAGAGAGTTGGCCAGTGTATCAAATTCAATCTAAATTCTGCATCATGTGCGTGAATTTTCACTATTCAGTTAAGATACGTATTCCTTTTTATATATTGCTTTTTTTGTGTGTGTAAAAGTGACAACAAATTTTAAAAAACTGTACAAACCAAAGTTAGAACTGGTGTAGGACCAGAAGGGGAAGGGTGGAGGAGGCATTGCCCTTCTGGAAAAAGCTTGTCTCCCCCTGATTGGAATAAACTCCTCCTTCCCTTGGAGTAAACTTGCCCTATTCAGATTTATCTCACTCCCCTTTGAGATTCTCGAACATGAAGCTGAAAGATGTCTTTTTATCGAACTCTGGATAGCTTTTAGCGGCATTCAATTTTCAAAAATTTGTCGGGAGAAGACCAACCCAATCATCAAAATTTCCAGAGAAAGATTATTCAAAATATCTTCTGAGAGCCTCCAATTTTTCAAATCTTTCCGGAAGAAGCCATCTCGGATACCTTTAGTTTTCAAAGATTTTCCAGGCAAGGACACTCCAAATAAATTCTAGAGTCACCCAATTTTCCAAAATCTACTGTGGGAATACCACTTACAATAGTTACTTAATGCATTCAAATAAAAAAAGGTTTATGGGGAAGGACCACTAAAAATGGCTTATATAAGAGTATAATTTTCAAAAAAATCCCAGGCGAAGGCCACTGTAAATATTTTCTAGACATTTAATGGGGCAGGATTCCCAGAATTTTTCTTTCTAACTGCCTCCTAGACAAGGTTTTTCCACCACTGAAATAAAATATTATAAAGAGAGGGGGGAGGGGCACGCTTTGCCCCTGATACCAGGCCTGGCCTGAGCACCTGGTGGGCCTGGCATATACACAAGACATTTTTAACCTTTTTCAACTTGCGGTACACAGAATAAAGTGCTAAAATTATCAAGGCACACCATTAGTTTCTTAAGGAGAAATGTTGTCATTACAATAAATAGTATTGTTTGAAAGTTCAATAGCTATTTTTTTAAATAATGTTGTTCATGGATTAAAACATTGTTTTATTCCTAACTTTTTTTCTCGATTCTTTTTAATTCTCACCCAGACTCCCGTGGCACACCTACTGACCCGTCATGGCACATAAATGTGCCGTAGTACACTGGTCAAAAAACGCTTAACTACACCCTAATTTATGTTTGTTGAGGTTAAGGATAAGAATACGGAAACATATCTAAATTAAATGTATTATAATTTTTAAATAATTCATGGACATGAGATCAAACCCGAGACCTTTATTTTAGCGTATCAATATGAGCGTATGTAATATCATTGTAATATAATAGACTGTATGTGAGATTCAAAGTAAACATCATACATACATACATACATACATACATACATACATACATACATACATACATACATACATACATACATACATACATACATACATCAATCATTCATACATACATACATACATACATACATACATACATACATACATACATACACAATCATGACATCCACTTACGGGGTAAGCAAGAAACTGTGCATATAGGTCAAAAACAACTCCGTACTTAATCCATCCTCATTAACTTACAACACACTTAACTATTCCTGCATCCTTTCGATTCAACAACATCCAGACACCTAGTCATACAGGCTCTTTTATTCGTAAAAATCTTAATGTTTATTTTTTCATCCATTCATCTACAACATTTAGCCACGTCTTAGATGCCTACACCTTCCTTTTGATCCACCACTCTACCTTCATATATTTGCGTCGTCACTCGGTTCACACTCATCCTCTCAATATGCCTAAACCAACGCAAGAGGCTTATTTTACCATGGATATATTGTATTTCCTTTCAAACGGCACTCCTTCAGCACCCATACATTATCGACTCTGTCAATACGAGTTGTTCCACAAGCATTTCTCAGATATCTCATTCCAACCGCATCCACATTGCTCTTGTGTTTTACCTGGCAAACCCACACTTCACATCCATAAAACAATGTTGGCGTTAACACACTTTTACATACTGCCATCTTCGCTTCTTTCGGTACTACTTCATTCTTTGCAATAGTCCACATTCATCCAATTACTCTCAAATTTGCATTCAACCGTTTGTCTATTTTACCCTCTATCCTTCCATTTTTACCAAAAATTCGGCCCAGATACACAAAATCATTCACTTATTCTGACAGTTTTCCATTTATTCTAAGCTGACAATCATATAGTCCTTATCTAAAACTGTCATCTTTGTTTTGGAGACATGTATACGAAGATTCATTCTGCCTGTCTCCACATTCAAATGATTTAATATATTCTGCAAGTCACTTTTACTCCCAGCCATTAATACGTCATCAACTTCATATAGCAACCATCTCACATTCACATTGTCCATTTGTACACCGGCTCCATCCTCATAAGCATCCCTCAAACACTTATCCTTGAATACATTAAGAAACCATAGAGCTATAACACAACCTTGTCTAACGCCCTGTTCAATATGAATTCATTCGCTCAAAGCCCCACCCACCATTACTCATGCTTTACATCCATCAAACACTGCCATAAATGCATTTACTAGCCATGCATCAACACCATACTCTTTCAGAATATTCCATAACATACTTCTATTCACCCGATCGTACGCTTTCTCCAAATCAACGAATGTACAATAAACTTCATACACTTCTCAAAAACTTGCTGCAATGCAAATATCTGGTCCATGCAACCTTTACCTGGCATGAAACCACAGGTTTTTTTTTCCAGCACTCTCTCAATTAAAATTCTCTCAAACATTTTGCCTGGAATACTCAACAAACTAATTGCCCTATAATGCTTACATTCACTATTATTGCCTTTCCCTTTGTACAAAGGAACGACAGCATTCTTCCAGTCATTAGGACATCCCAGCACACACATTGAACAACTCACAAAATCTGTAAGTAGTGCCATGCCCCCACGCTTTAACATTTCCCTTGTGATCCCATCTACGCCCACAGCCTTGCAATTCTTTAACATTTTCTTATCTTTTAACACCAATTTTTTCACTCATCATAACATTTTTCCTATTTTCCGCTACTCTATCTACGTTCTCGCGATAAAATTGCTCATATACTCACTCCTTCCCTGTATAATACTGTTTTCATCCCAGATCATCTCACTACGTCCATTCTGAATGCCATAGGTTTTTCCTCGCACTCCTTGTTTTGTTCACTTTACTCACTTCCAAAACAGCTTCTTATTTACTTGAAAATCATTCTCTATCCCTACTCTTTCTTTTAATCTCATTCACTCTTTTCTCTACTTTACCACTTTCTTTGCATTCATCTTTATCTCTTTGTATATGTTCCACAAACTCTTACGTTCTATTTCACTCTTCTTAGCAATCATTCATTTGTATGCTTCTTTCTTTTTTCTCGCAGCTTTTTTCACCTATTAATTCCATCGTGTATCTAACTTTAAAATTCCCACCCCCGCAGAGCCACACACATCTTTTGCACAGTAAACTGCATCCTCTTATATTCTGTCCCAAGCACTTTCTATATCATTAGCATTTATTTTGATATTCCAATTATATTTTTGTCAAGTTAATTTTTTGCCCAACAATCTTTCAAAATGTGCTCTCACAATTTTATCCTGCAACTTTTACAATCTCACTCTTCAGAAAATTTCTGCCTAATTCAACTACTGAGATCACTAGAAAGTGATCCGTTCCCCATTCAGTTCCCCATACAGCTCTAGTATTATTTACTGAACTTTTAATTCTCTCATCTTATATCATAAAATCAATAATCGTTCTCGAATCACTCATTACCAATCTCGTTCCCCCTGTCATCACCATTCCTTCATAACCCTCTCTTTGAATCCTTTCTTTGGGTACCTATCTCCTGGCTTTCATATCTCCTAGTAAGATAATTTATTCCCCAGTTAACAGCATTCAAGACTTCATTGAGCTCATTCCAAAACTCCGCTCTTACATTTTCGTCTTCTACCTCCACCAGGGCATAACCAGCAACCAAAATAATTATACGAATGCCTATTTTCATACATACCCATAGAAGTATAGATGACACCAACTCATACCTTCTCACAAACATCTTAGCTGTTGTAATTGGCCTTAAACCTACTCCCCGACTTCCCCTTATCCATTTATCGACACCTGACTACAGTGCCAAGCTACCATCACTCATCATCATAATATCTGTACCTTTCCTCTTGGTTTCACAAACACACAGACTATACATTTTTCTTCTAATCATTTACTCTAAAAGTGCACTCTATTTATCACAATTTATAGAATAGTAATTATAAATTAGGCTTGCTGCTGTGACCGATACGATAGGCCCAGCGCACATTACAAGCAGAGCAGGTAGAGTAGTGAGGTTTTGGCAAGGAGCCAACCACATATTGAGCCCAGTCCCGGGACAGTTTTCATTGGTGCAAGAGACATGACATATGAATTAGAAGAACTTCTGCTAGATTTAGATTCAGAGTCTGAACAATGTGGTAGCCAGCATACTCAAGAAGTGGACTGTAAAGAAAATTTTAAAACAAGGCAGGATTCACCTGGAGAATGTTTCTCTAGAAAATGGGAATTTAGGTTCTTATAAGCTAGCTTTTTTGAGGCTCTATTTTCACCATGATTAATAATTTATTTACCTCCAACCTCCACCTTTCACATTATTGAACCATTATAAAGTAGGACAAGGAATAAACCAACACTAAAACTAAACTCAATCAAAAGTAAAATTAGCTTAGCAAAACAAACATATTTCAAGGAGAGTCATAAGCCAACTTCTTGGAATGGCAAACAAAGAGATGGAAGGAAACCTGCCTGCCCAAACAGGAGAAAGAAGGTCTCTCATTGGAGAAGTAGTAGAGAAAGAGTGGCAATTCAAATTCAAAGCACAAACAAAATAAACAAAGTACATTTGGAATCTAATAAAACTAAAACTAAAATAATATTAATAAATTCACAACCAATATTGAACAAAGTATTACTAGGTTCATTTATTTCAACTGAACTTGTAAAAAAAGAAAGTAAACAATGTGGAAAAGTGAGAACATGAGAAAAACAGAGAGGCACGGTGAATTGATGCTATCATCGGAAGTTCCAAACATAGTTTTTAGGGAATCATACCAACTGAATAGAATTGGAATAGAGTTGGAAGTGAAGAAAAAATAGCAGTGTGTAGCCACGTGATGCTGGTGCAGAGGTCACAGGACAACCAAAGGAACGACATAGTTATTCCTCTGCCGCACCTGCGCTCTACCCAATGAGCAGTAAATCATTTAAATACGTGTATTACAGTTTCTCCTCTACTTCGCCTGCTCTGCATGCAAAGTGCGCCGGGCCTAAGAGCATTATACATACACTAAATATGGGCCACGTTTACGAGGAGGTCCGGGTTCGAATGCCACATCACTGGGGTGATTACCATGATGGTTTTACCCTCCTCTCTACCCGTTAGTGTTGATGCATTTCCTCTCAATCTTAAGTCATCATCATTACCTCCTAGTACCCCATGCGTGGAAACAATGCAAAATACGTGTGCCTATGCCATTTTAAAAAATAATTACTTTTAACAACCTGGCTAGTAACAGTTCATATTAAGTATCTCGGAGAAAGTGCGTTAGCATTTGCATTAAAGTGAAATGGGAGTGATAAATCACCCAATAGTGCCTCCAATTGAGATCAGTAAATTAATATTCACGTTATTGGCAATCAAGGCTATTACGAAACTAATACCTTTGACCATGTGTCCACCAGTGTGGGAGGATGTAGGTGTGCATGAGTGTGTGATTATGTATATGTGTTTTTGTAATTTGTGTGGTTGTGTGTATGGGTATTATATGGGTTTGTGTGTGTATGTGCCTGTATGTATGTATAAGTTATGAGTATGTATAGTATGTGTCTGTTTGTGTGTGTGTTTGTATGTGCCTGCGTGTATGTGTATGTGAATGTGTGTTTGTATGTATGTATGTATGTATGTATGTATGTATGTATGTATGTATGTATGTATGTATGTGTGTATGTATGTGTGTCTGTGTGTATGGGTTTGTGTGTGTATGTGACTGCGTGTATGTGTATGCGTTTATGGGTTTGTGTGTATGTACGTGTGTGAAAGTCTGATAAGGCAGGCGTGCTAGGTATTTTAAATAATATAAAATTGGTCCAAATAAAAGAGGCTGATCTATGTTTTAAACACCTTGCAGCGTTTGAGAACCCTCCTCCGAAAGTTGGACTTCGTTTGACTTTCACAGGAACCTTCTGGTTACCAGTGGATACAGCAGATGGGATCCGCTTTACATCTGCAGGTGAAAGAAGAAACGTACTGGCATTATCTTGAAACGTACAACCAACAAGTACAAAATTACTCTTCTCATCGTAAAGATTAGGTTTAAAGAAATAAATGATAGGCCGCTATCACACAAACTTTTTCATATAGTGTATTATAGATTGAAACAAAATTTTCAAAAATAGGATTTCAGTAAACTACTCTTAACTAGGTTTTCCTTATAAAAAAATCATTTTGTTAATAGCAACAAACACTTTTGTTAAGAAATTTCAAATTTTCCAAAATCGGTTATATGTAAAATACCCTCAAGTTATACATATTAATTTCCAAAAAACCTAAGTCAAAAAAGGCTCAAACTCAGAAGACCTAAGAAGCTGAAATTTTGCAGACAGGTAGCCCTCAACTCATAATATGCCGGAACATTTGGTGATGAAAAATTCCCAAGGGGACCTAAATTGGGGTTGTTGATTCCAAATGAGTGTGTGTTCCAAAATGGGGAGGTGTTTCCAGGAAAATAAAGTCGATATATTCTCAAAGACTATTAGACCTATGAAGCTGAAATTTTCATGCAAGTAGTCCCTAGTCCAAAAGAATGTAGGAATGTTTGGTGACAGAAAATTATAGTTGGAGGGCCTCCAAAATGGGGAGATTGAAAAAAAAAAGTTGGAAAAATATCAAAGCTCAGAAGGCCTAAGAAGATGGAATTTTGCATACAGGTAGTCCCTAACCCAAAAGGGTGCTGGAATATTTGGTGGCAGAAAGTACCCAACGGCTTCCCAAAGTGTAAGGGTGTTCTAAAATGGGAGATGGTTACCAGAAAAACAAAGTCAAAATAATATCAAAGATCGGAAGTCTTAGTAAACTGAAATCTTTCAGGCAGGTAGTACTTAACACAAAAGGGTGCATAAAGATGTAGTGGCCAAAAATGACCATGCCGGCCCCACCCCAACCTAATTTTTTTAACAAAGTCAAAAAACTCAAAACGGGCAAAAGACCTGTAGAGGTTGAAATTTTGCAGGAAGGTAGTCCCTAAGAAAAAAGAGTGCAGGAATATTGGATGACCGAAAATTCAATGCCGTTCAAAAAAACTACAAAGTCTATACACAAAAGTTGTTTATAATGACATCTTTAATTGAGGAATAATTTATCGTTTCATTGGAATATATATATATATATGTTCTACTATAGCGTTTTTAGTTGAATTGTGCTTCCTAGATTTTAACTGTCACTAAAAATGACTCCCACTCGCTAGCATTGTGTGACAAACGCCAATGAAACACATTATACGACCAGAAATGAAGACGTTGATTTGTAAACGAGTATTATGCTAGTAAGACAATAAGTTGTAGAGTTCAAGGTTCAATCATTCAAAAGTATTTAGTTAAATAAATGAAGTGAAAAACTGTAACTAATTGAAAAATGTAAGCTTGTCATATGTGATTAAAAATAATGAACAATATCATGGTACCATTTCAATCGTTTCAATATTTTAAATATGAATAATTTTTTGAAATAAAATAGTTCCGATACAACAATCTGAGTGCAGTGGATTTATTCATGATTTTATCCTACTTTATCAAAACATTTTGCTACTGTAAAACATATTACTCCTAAACCGTTTATTTTTCACCAATAAATATCAGCAATAATGAATATTAATGTAATAATACCTTTATTTTACATCGTAGTTATACCTACACAGAAAACAATATGCATTATTAATTTAATAAAACTATAAATTTGTGAACATATTACCTTAAAAAAGTAAAGTTTTCACCATGAAATATTAGTAATAATTTATAATTATGAAGTAATATTTTTCCTTTCAATGTCAAATATATCCTTTACGTGCTTGTTACTACTTGTTAGTACTTAAAATTGTCCTTTTTTTAACTACTAATAAATAATGATCAATTGATCATTAACTTGCTAATCTAGGTGTTTATAAAGTAGATTAAAAGTCAGATTTACCTGTTTTAGTTTCCTTAACAGGTATCGCCATAGACGCTGAACAGATAAATACGATGATAATAAGTCCCTTCATGTCTAGTGAATATTTGCAGCGAGGCCACAGGAAAGATGTCTCCTCGGGGATGAAGCCGCTCCTTCTGTCGCTCGTGGTATAATGGCCTCCCAGACAGAGATGATTGTTAATCACCACTGTTATTGAGTGAAAACCTATTTTTGACTATTTATATCCTTGAAGAAAGAGCACTTTCCAAGGCCTTGGCTATCACCACAGAGTGGGAGGAGTTGAAATGACTCAAACTAGGGGTCGGGAAACTTTAATTCACAACCGGATCACGTCACAAAAGGTTGGGAATCGAACCCCTATCGTCTCAAATGGGGCGCTTTTCCCTTGGGGATAACTCCACTATATTATTTTTATTAGACGGAGCTACTTTAACATATTGATGTAAATAGTGTAAGTGACAATTTTACACGCGTGTTTATTATTATTTTTACTATTATTATTAGCACCGCGTCTTACTTCCCGTTCGGGTTATACGCACTTACGCTAATGTGTAATGGTAGGGTGATTGTGAGATGAAATGGAGGACCTACAGTTTAACGTGGGATCCAAACCACGGTGGAGGCCTGGCATTCCCCACATTAACAAGATGTCTTGTCAGAGGTGAAGGAAGGGTTTGGTAATCAGCTAAATCTGTTCCGGGACCGAGGATTGAACCCCGGCCACCAGCACAGAAGTCCAACACCTTACCCCTAGACCGCCAGGTCACCTACACGTGTGTTGAAAATCCTACTATTTTAGGTAGGAAAATAATAAAATCAACTATTTTACCCAGATAGGTCAACTATTTTTAACAGGCAATGAGAATAGTACAATCAATTTTTTTTTTTTTAGTATTGGTTGAAAATAGCACAGGCGAATATTTTTCTTTGTTGATCATCAACTATTTTTCCAAATATTGATGAAACACTACAGTCAAATAGTTTTCCTAGCTATTAATAAAATATTTTTCTTAGTTGATAAAAATTGAAAACTGTTGATGATAAAATATTTTTCCTGGTTGATGAAAATAGTACAATCAACGATTTTTCCTTGTTGACAATCTACTATTTTTCATAATTGATGGAAAAAATACAATTGACAACTATACTCAAGTGGTTCAAAATATTACAAGTGACTATTTTTCCTAGATAATATAAATAATGCATAATACTAATTTATCCAGTTGATGAGAACAACCTATTTTACCCAGAGGCTGACGATATTTCAAATGATTTATTCAAATAAGTGATGAAAATAAAAGTATGTTCTCAGGGTAGTAAGTACATTAAATTTAGTTTTAAAATAATGATTTATAAATGCACATACATAAGAAAAACAGTAAAAATAGTCTCGCTCCTTATTTCCATCACTTGACGAAAATAACCATAATCTATTAGTGTTGGTTACACGGATATTATGGTAGACTAACAAGCCTTCTCTACTAATGGGGGTTTCAACAACAACAGTTTCAACACTAAGACATCCGGGGCAGAAAATACATGGGGGCTGGTTTGAAGGAGAGGCCATGTGAATAAAGGGTCAGGCTCGTATTGTCTGGTTTGTCAGCAACGGGATGGCCAGGGTTATAATTCCCGAAGGAGGAATTGAGATATTTTTCCTTAGTGGTTTTCCACTCTACCTTCATGCGAATGCAGTCACACTTACCTTTTCTTGACTATCCTTACCTCATTATTGTAAATATTGAGATACCATGAATGGGCGATAAGTTGGGAAGATCAAACATAAAATAAAACTTAAGAAGCATATTTAATTAGAAGAGCTTTATTTTACATTTAAATGGTTTAACAATTAATGTTTGGTGGATTTTAAAAATTGGAAACTCACATTAATAGAAGATAAAACTATATGTTAAATTTTATTAAAATATAATTTATCATCTACGTATTTGTAAACTATTTTCTTTTAAAACAAGTTTATCGGCAATTTCTTTAAAATGAATGGCTCTGTTTCCTTTACGACTTAACGCATACGTAGGCCTAACACTACTCTGATTACTTCTGTTTAATAAAGTTCCCTTATTTTAATATAAATAACTTATACGTAACTCTACTCTGAAAACTCCAGTTTAGTAAAGTTTCCTTATTTTTCTACAGATAAATTAAGTCAATAAATATTGACATCGTCAATTTCTAACTGAAACAGCCCCCTTAAAGTCCACGTCTACACCACGGCCAAATATTACCAAAAAAACAATTGCAGGGGGACATTTAGAGCAAGTTCCAATCTTTCCGAAACGATCACATAATATTTACCAAGTGCAGGAAATATTTAGTAAGTGAGAAACACAACAAATTCCAGTTCGTTGCAGCAACCAATGTTGTTGTGGCCGCGTGTGGACGGAGCAGGCGACCGACCTGAAGCAATACTTCTACCTTCTGAGGTATTATTGACACAGTAGGAATGAGGAAGGTAGAATTGAGAGGTAAAGTGCCAGCATTTGGCTGGAGGTAGAGTGGTAAAACTGCTCAGGGAAAATACACACGCACCCGGGGTCCAAACCTCAACCTCTTTGTCACCTATAAGATAGTCCATAAGGGACTGACGCCTTTGTCCACGTGCCCAAAGGTGTAGACTCTTTTTTGTTAATTTTTTTACATCCAATTCTATTTTTAGCCTGTGGCCTGTGTCATTTTTTATTCAAGCCCTATATTTTCCACTACCGGCTTGCTAGGCCTGTCGTAGCTTCATATGCCGTATAATCTAACTTAATACTAGGACAAACACAACATCCAGTCCCCGGCCGTTAATTTATCAATATGAAAGTGTTAACCCACTCTTCATCAAAGATTATTTTTTGGACTTGCCGGGAATCGAACCTGAGACCCTTAGCTAAGTATACTGGCTGATCTAAGCGGTCTGATTTTCTTTTAAATTGATGGTAGTTGTAAATTAACCTGCATGGTTTAATGAGTCATTCTCCCAATATACTGTATTTCCGATGACGGGGTTTGAATCCCAATTAGGTGTATTAAGTTGTTTTTCCTTAAGTAACTTTTTCCCTCTCATTAATTTATAATAAATTCTACCATCCCCACTAGTGTAGTTAGATTCCGATAGCCCAGACGAGTAGTAGTCTGGTAAGAAGAGGTGTCAAAAACAAGCTCATAAGCATAAATAGGCCTAATATTAAAATATGGCGAATGTTTTGTGTGTATGGGAGGGATGTAATTGCATCCACAATGAGAATTGAGAATCTTGGCTTTTGTTTGTCACGTGAGGATGTTCCACGCCTCAAAAACGTTTCTTTAATCCCAAGAAACGAAAGTTGACCAGGAAAACATGTCGCCACGGGCAAGGAAGGAGAGGAAAAACGAGTACTGTTAAGTGTGATAAGGAAATATCTAGAGTAGGAGAATGTAAACCAACAAATATCCTATACAACTGCGGTATGTCTCAGCTGGTACATCTACAACCACATTCATAATAGCTCGTGTTTACAAGCTTCATATGTTTTATTAAAATATAGTACAACCGCCTGAGTTATCTGACATTTATAAAAGTTCTATAGTCGAACCAACATTGACAACATAGCACTAAATTTATCTTATAATTATCAAAAGTAACAACCTTTCGTTTTACTTGGAAACCGTAAAATATAATTCCGGGCTCATAAATACATAAAAGTAAATTTAGTATTTTATTTTGAGCTCTAAGGAAAGTTTATCCCTATGGTGACCCGACTATATATATACGTCAAATCAAATGTTCAGCAATTATCACTTTTGTTTAATTGTATCAATTCTGACAAAATAATTAAGTTATCTTAACTACAATCTGTCAATTTAGAGGGCAAAACATATATTCAATCTGTCAATGTAGAGAGCAAAAACATATCTTTAATCTGCTTTAAGCATAGCTCCATACCCCGACTACACTACACTCGTAAATACATGATTTTTTTGATGGTCTTCAACGTGATCTTTCTAAATACGTGATAAACTCAGAACTTTAACGTCAAACTTCAACCAAATTTTCATGAAAGGACCTTTAAAAAAATAAAGACTTTTATTTTATTATTATTATTATTATTAATAATAATAATATTATTTTATAAGTATTGATTATATCTATCAAAAGTGACAGCTTGGGACAACTTGTCTTGATGTTTGAATACGTGAAAATATATCTATCAAAATTATATTATACTATCTTCAAGTCAGGCTGTTTTACAAAAATTTCTGGTTCCCAAGTAGATTCACAGGTCCCCTGTATCTGATGATGATACTCTTCCGCATAGCACAACGTCATGGGGGAGTAGTATTTATCTATAATAAGGCGTTAATAACTAAAATTTAATTATCATCTTAATAAATTGAGCTATTTTTCATAAACTTGGGAGGGTAAAGGATGGATTCCTAAATTGTTGTAGCTTTATTTAAGTTATAATCTCTTGATGATTAATTAGATAATTCTTTGTTTGTTTTTATTCAAAATACAATAAGGTAAAATATATTCAGAACAGAAGTTAAAATATATAAACTTACTAGAGTTTAGTTGGATCTAGAATTTTACGACCCGCTTTAGTGGCGGCATATCTAAGTCACTACGCTTGCAATAAAGTAGACTGCCGTAGGTGGATGGTTTGGAGTTGAATCCCGGTCGGGTGGTTTTTACAAAATGGGTTTCCACTCTCCCTCTCTCCACGTAAATGCGGGTACATGTCTTCTAAATTAAACCTTAGCACATTAGTACATAGGCGTAAAACCCGAGTGGATGCTAAGAAAACACACACTAGTTTACAAATCCGAATCTTTATTTTATCTAAGAATCCCTAATCTCTAATTCGAATCGAAATCTTGGGACAAATTATGAGCATAAAAAGAAATGATAAACTAATAAAAATTAATAGATAAATGTTAACATGTTTTGTTAAAATTAATTAATTATTACTAGGGACATAATTCTGAGTTTTTGCCTTTTCTTTTCCTTGATCATAAAACATAGGCATTTAAGTTATGTTATATGCATTTCATGTTATTACGAGTACAAAATATTAATTTTATTATGCTTTTAACTGCCTATCCTCTTGGTTCTAGCCTATTTGATGAATAAGCGCCTTAACGCATCCATTTCATCTTTGACCTGTCTTTTTTCCACACGTTATGGATTTTCTGCTGAAAGAGAGTCCAGTTTCCTAGAAATTGTAGATTGTGGCATAGTTATTGTTTGGAGTAGTTTTGAAAATCCACCCTTGTTAAATAGCTTCCAATGAGCGTAAATTGGGTGGAGGACAACGGGAGGAGTGGCAGACATCTTGGGAGGAAACGGCATACCGTAGGAGGAGAAAAGTTCAACTTTCTCGGAAGTGGAAAAATTTGAAATTTTGTCCCCTGTGAAGTAGAACTCGACTTTTAAAATTATAAAAAACATTTTAAATGGAAATATGACCCATTTCACTACTGAAACTCTAAAAAAAATTATTTCCAATTAAAACATATGACCCGCTTCAGTGGTCAAATGGATTAAGGTGTAACTTTCGCAGTAGACTGGATTATCGATGAAGAGGAGATCGAGATTCGAATCTCGGTCTGGTGTAATGACGGTAGTTTTTACTAACTGGTATTTCACGCAAGTGCAGATACACTTCCTCTAAATTCCACCTTTATAACCTCTAACATATTAGTACAAGATATGCGTATATCCCAAACAAGTAGTGAAACGTTGTGCTAAAAAAAACAATAAAAACAGTAATGTGAATCAGCTGTAGGCAGAAAAATAGTGGGTAGCAAAATAAGTTTTACACTGATTAATGTGTGCTTTTTTCCCCTTAGTGCCTTTTCTAGTGACCAAAGCCCCTATTTTTAATATCTATCTACCTACCTATTTTAAATATTTTTGGTGTCTATGAATTTGCTTCCTAATTATAACGCTCATAATCCAGATAAATGGTCTGGGAGTTGGTTGTTAGGTTTATCCTATAGTTATAATGTGTCTGAACACCAATAAGCTGTATTAAAGCTATAAAACAAATTACAATTAAAAATTATATATATATATACCATCAAAAGAAACAGTAACCGAGAAGAACAGAGACTTTATGAAGTGGTTCAAAGAAAGGTCAATGGAGGCGAAGGAAGGATATAAGGCAAAAAAGAAGGAAGCAAGAAGGGTAGTGGAAGAAGAGAACAGAAGTTGGACGGAGATGTGGATGAAATTGAAGGAGGACATTGTTGGTAATAAGAAAATGTTATATAGAATGGTCAGGGGTAAGATAAGAAATAGAGAGGAACAGATTGGAATGGTAGACAAGAATGGAAATATGATGGTGGAAAAGGAGGACTTCAGGAAATTGTGGAGAGATCAATTTTAGGACCTGCTAAATGCTAACACGAACACGGAGGATGAGGAAGGGGACGAAGTGAGCACTAGCCAGGAAAGTGTGAGAGACCTAACCCAAAGAGAGGTTGAAGTGGCAATACAAAGTATGAAGGATGGCAAGGCACCAGGAGGTAATGAGGTAAGTGTGGAATTGCTGAGAGTAGTGGGAGAGGGAGGACTACGGCGGATGTATAGAGTGATACAAGCAATGTGGAAAGATGTAAAGTGGGGAATAATTAGTAGCCATCTTCAAGAAAGGAGACAGGAAGAAGTGTGGGAACCAAAGGGGAAGTCACCTTGATGAGCCACTGTGCAAAGGTGTATGAAAAATATCGGAGAAAATAATCAAAGGAATAATAGGAGGAGGAGGTTTGAGAGAGGAGGAATATGGCTTCAGACCAGAAAGATCAAAAGTGGATCCTATGTTTGCTGTGAGGCAGCTGCAAGAGCGACATTATGAATGAGTACAGAAAGTACCCACTTATGGGATGTTTAAAAAGCGTATGAAAGCGTGTGCAGAAGAGTAGTAGGGAAAGCGCTGTAGAAGAAAGCAGTGCAGACTGAGACCGCAAACAGAATGAGGAATATGTACTAGGATAGTATGAGCTGTGTGAAAGTGGGAGAGGAGAAGCGAGATTGACTTGAGTTCAAGAATGGTCTGGAACAAGCTAGTGCGCTCTCATCACTACTGTTCACTGTAGTGATGGACGAAATAATGAAGGAAGTGGCAGAAATAATTGGGGAGAGTAAGATGAAAGCAATAGGGTTTGCAGTAATAGTGTGGGGTAGTGATGAGAAAGAAGTACAGAAGCAGCTGGAGGTTTGGGCAGAAGTGGTGGAGTTGCATGGAATGAGTTTTAATGTAAGGAAGAGTGAAATGGTGATCACGGTAAGGAAGGAAGAAGGACAGGTATACAAATGGCGTAACAGTGAGGGGGGAGCAATTGAATATAGTAAAAAGTTTCAAGTATCTGGGCAGTATTGTAGAGTGGAAGGAACAATAGAGAAATAAGTGAGAGAGGAAGGCAATTAAATACATTCTTCGTAAGTGTGAGAAGTCTTGATTTAGAGCAGAGATATGCTAGACAAGTGCAAGGGAATGAGCTACAATGTCCATTACCTACCAATATTGGCGTACGCTGCAGAAACGTGGGTAGTGAAGGAACAGGATACAAGCAGAATGCAGGCGAGTGAAATGAGATTTCTGAGAAGCAGGATTGGTGTGACAAAATTTGGCAGGATAAGAAATGAAAAGGTTGGAGGAATTGTAAAGGAAGAGCTAGTCCAGGACAGGATATATAGAAGGTAATATTAAGGTGGTATGGCCATATTAGAAGAAAGGAGAGTGTAAGGATGCCCAGGAGGATGTTCGATATGGTGGTAAGAGGCTGAGAGGAAGACCAAGGGAGAGGCTGAAGGGAGTAAGGAGTGTGGAGGAGACGACTGGACCAAGGTGGAGGGAGAGAGGTGGTGGAAGGAAAGGAGGAGGTGGAGGATACGACTGGACCAAGGTGGAGGGAGAGAGGTGGTGGAAGGAAAGGAGGAGGTGGAGGATACGACTGGACCAAGGTGGAGGGAGAGAGGTGGTGGAAGGAAAGGAGGAGGTGGAGAGGCTTATGTTCTAAGCAGGATTCTATGGTTCGAGGATTTGAGGGTCCCATCCCTAATATAAACCCTCACCGGATAAAGACATGCGGATAGTCCGGACGGGCAGTAAGACGTGGGGCATGGGAAAAAAGAGGGTTTAGGAGATTCTTTATAATTGAGGTGGAATGTGTAGATGAGGGTGGCTTGAATAAAAATAAATAAAAAAAATTTGAAGTAAAATCTTGTTGTATTTGGAAGGTACACCTAGTTAGATAGAAACACATAAAAGGGCACGAATGCGAAAAGAGGTTTCCCTTTTAGAAATAAGTTCCTGTCGTTTCTGAGTAGATAAATAATTTGCGTGTTTAGAGGGCTCTGACTAAATCCCTGGAACTGTTATAAGTATTTGAGTATTTATAAGGTCCTGGCTAGATTACTGGTACTGTTATAAATATTTGCTATTTAGAAGGTCCTGGCTAAATTCCTGGTACTGTTATAAATGTTTGCATAATTAGAAGTCCCTGCTAAATCCCTGGTACTGTTATAAATGGCTAAATGAACATTTGTGTTCCTAATGCTCCAATGTTCAAATAAAAAAAATCTATCTATAGTTTTACTTTGGTATTTCCACTGTAGAAATAAGTATTTGCATGAATGCGTTTGGTTATTTGGTCGATATGATATTACTATATAACCACATATTTTCACCGTCTTAAGTCTTCTTTCTTGCATGAGAAAGGTGACTGACACTTCTTGTACTTTTGGAACCGAAGTTTTGATAAAGGAAGAATGGTCATAGTCAATGAGTAATCAAATAAAAACGAAACTATTATTAAGTGAATTAAAAATTAAAATGACACTACACACTGTTTTCCTATATTTATTCACTTCCACATCCCTTGTATTTATTTTATATACTCAATTTAATTGAAACAGTACAACTAATATCTCGAGTTCCAATCTTTTTTAGGCCTACTCTAACCACGTCTGCAAATCAAATAATGAGGTAACGTTGTGGCATTGTGTTAGATAATACTTTGTTTCAACAGTGATAATCTCACAATAGTTTGAATCAAAGATAATGGTGAGGTCAAGGTTCGAATCCCATGCTGTTGCACTAAGGGAGATTTTACAAATGTGATTTTTTGTAATTTGGTCTTCCCTTTTCCTCTCAATGTTAACGTGGGTACACTTTCTCTAAATTATTAATTTCCTCACCCCCACTTCCAAGACCAAGACCTGTAGCCTTTTCGCATTATTAAGTCAATTATAAAGCTTCATTGTTTTTAGACTATACATTCTCAAATAGCATTTATTTTGTTAGTTAAAATTAAAAAGAAATCGTTATTTTAAAAGCATAATATTTTGACAGTAACCGCTCCTATTGATCTAGGGGAGGGGTAGCCATATTCACTATCAACAACAACAACAACCTCCAGTGAGATCTTCCACAACTAAATAAGATGGCTGCAATAGTAATGATGATAGTTTGGATGGGTAATATGGGGTGTAAAAAAAAGCTCACTAAAGCTTTAAAATACTTTCGTGTTTTAGTGTCCTTGAATTTTAAAATATTGTACTAACTATCACTTGTATACTATAAATGAAGCATCTTAAGCACATATAGTTATGGCCGATCCATCTGAGACATTAGATTGAAATATTTGAATCTTGCCTGGCAGCAGTAAAGGTGGTTTCACAAACAATTTTTTATGTTGTTTTAGATCTTGTTTTTCAATGTTGATGCATTTATTCTAAGCAACCATTTTCAAAATTAATTGCTTATTCTTGTACTATATTACTCTATGGCATTAGAAACTTAGAAGTTGAATCAGCATTTACAAAAGAATGCCACCTAACCCTATCTTGAGCTAGTTCTATCCAGTCCACCTCATTACATCCTATCTCTATCTTGAGCTAGTTCTATCCAGTCCACCTCATTACATCCTATCTCTACCTTGAGCTAGTTCTATCCAGTCCACTTCACTACACCCTAACCCTACCTTGAGCTAGTTCTATCCAGTCCACCTCATTACATCCTATCTCTACCTTGAGCTAGTTCTATCCAGTCCACTTCACTACACCCTATCTCTTTCAGGTCCATTCTACATAATACTATCCTCCCATATACATCTAGGCCTTCCTAATGGTCTATTCTCATTGGATTTACCAGTCAGTAGCCTGAATATATGGTTCTAGATTATTCCATTGGTGTTGTATGTCCTGCCCGCAGTTACCTATGAGCAGTAGCGTAGCTAGGGGGGCCAGGGCGGTGGGGGCGGTCCGCCCCGGGCGGCACTTTTGGTCTACTGCAACGAAAATAAAAGTTTTTACTCTGCCGGGGTAGTAGCCTACAATATGTCCGACACAATTTTATTATTTACTACTATAATAAAAAAAATGTAAATACATTTACCAAACACTTAAATTTCCCTATCATTCAAATTCTTATAAATAAAACAGTAAAACTCAACTTTGATTCCTTAAATATATGTATATAATATCGCAACATGTGGTGGAAACTTGATCCTAAAATATTCAAGCATGACTCCGGTGTAGACCATGTTCGGGCTTTCACACAATGGAAGGAGCTGGAAATTAGAATCCGACATGGAGCAACACTTGATAAAAAGGAACAAAAAGAAGTTAAAAACAAAGTGAAGGGAAATACTTTCAAGATTGTTTAATTTGGCCTTACAGGATCATCGAGGAGGAATTTATTATGAGACTGATGCTGAATCTGAATCAACGGGAAATAGAGGAATCTTTATTGAATTAGTTCCTTTGCTGGTGAAATATGATCCAGTGCTACATGAACATGTTCTAAGAATCAAGCTGGGGATAAAGTTTGCTAAATCTTATATTTCGCCTACTATTCAGAACGAGTTTATAGAAATTTTGGGAGAAAAAGTAAGAAGTAAAGTTATCGATTCCATGATTCCATGATAACCTAAAAAAAAAATCAAATTCTGAGAGTCACCCAATTTTAAGTTATTTTACGTTAAAAGAATAGTAAGATATGCCTAGAAATCCACGGGATGAAAATAATTCACCACATACCATGACAGCACTCCTGATATTTCTCATAATGATCAAACGAGCCAAATTTTGCGCTGCGTTATGATCGATGGAAATAAAGTGAAGGTAGTTGAATCCTTTGTTGATTTTATTGAAACAAAAGGTAAAACTCCCGAGAATATTTCAACTAAGATTTTGCAAAAATTATAAAACGACGGAATTGGTATTCGAAATTGTAGAGGACAAGTATATGATAATACTGATTTGATGGTTGGTCAACATAGTTGCGTTCAGAGACATATCAAGGAACTTAGTAGAAAAGCAGAATTTGTCACAAGTACAAATCACACACACCCTGAATTTGGTGGGTATTCGCGCAGCTTCTGTAGCTGCAAATTTGTTACCTTATTTTAGAACTGCGGAGAGTTTGTTCACGTTTTTTCTTCTTTGGTCCATCGCTGGGATGTTCTCACTTCATTCACTGGTCAAAGTGTCAAGTATGTAATATCGATACATGTATGTATATGACAATCTGAAGTGCTTTAGAACAGTTAGCTACCAAGTCAGATACTGACGTGCTGCTTAGTGCATCACAATCATTTCCTTATCTGTGCTTTCTTGGCTTGTGGTAATCCGTCCTTCTTGGAATTAACAACACCAAGAGAATTGAATGCACAACAATGTGATATAAAACTCGAGGCTTTGAAAGGATTTTTAACTGAAAATAGGGACAAGCTAGTTAACAATTCAATAACCTATGCCAAATAAATTTGTGATAATCTTGGGATAGTCTTGGAGCGTCAACGTTGATGTATAAAGAAAAATAACTGATGGCTGGTGAAGAATCACGAGTTTCTGAATTGCCATAAGAAACTGAGATGAGGAGAGAAATATTTTCTTTGCTGTAGAGAGTGATCCAGTAAATTACTCACAGATTTCAACAGCTTCATCTTCTTGCTGAGAAATAAGTATGCCTTTCTCACTCCATTGAATCTTTTGAATGACAAAAACGAGTATCAACTAAATAAGGACTACTGGCGGGCTCGGACTAACCCACCGACCCTCGGCCCAGGCAGGCTGCACCTTTTGTCGAAAAAAAAATTGCAATGATGTAAAAAGACATTTAGTTCTCCGTTGGTCGAGGGGTGAGCGCGGTGCTCAGTACTTTTTTAAATTTGTCCGACATGTGTGATGAAACAGCGCAGTATAGCTGCCTGTTGGAACGTTTAGATTGGTGGGAGGGCTGTGAAGGGATGACGTGAGACCTTTAGTCAGTGTTATATACTGTCATTATGTGAATATTGTTTTATCGGGCACGCCCAAAGGGGGCAGAGGGGGACGGGGCAGTTTGTCCCAGTCTGCCACTTGTTGGCGAGGGTTCGGGGGAGGGGGGTGCTAGTCATCCAAAATATTCTCCTTTAGAGCAGAGCAGTAAAAGCATATTTTGTTTTATTACATTACTACTTTCCCAAATCTAAATGTTTGTGTTACTACATTAACCCGACAGCAGAGGCTTTTATGGTAGGGTACCCCTTCTCACTTTTATGGTAGGGTACCCCTTCTCACTTTTATGGTAGGGTACCCCTTCTCACTTTTATGGTAGAATACCCCTTCTCACTTTAATGATAGGGTACCCCTTCTCACTTTTTGGCGGTGAAGTTAAGGTTGCAATTAAAGAGGAATTGAAAGCTATTTTCTAAACTGCGTTTTTTTTTCACTACAAGCACTGCGTAAGGGGTAGTGGAGGGGTTGAAAAGGGTGTGCCAGTCTTGCGGACAAGGGCTGCTCTAAGCTTAGTTCAGTCGTGGTATTGCTGTGTTGTTTGTCAGTTGGCGAAACTTATTTGTGCACGCATAATAGTTTAATTATGTTCACTGTGTCATTCGTATATTGTTGGTAGGACCAAGGGAAGTGCAATAAGGTTAGTAAACATACAAGTTTACCCCAAACCCAATGCTGTAGCCAGGACAAAATTACGGGAAAAGGGAAGGGAAGCGTTTGGAGGTGAAGAAAATTTAATAAAAATGACATACATCTAGAGAAGCTATCTTGAGTATTTTTTATGGTAATTTAGGGGCGGTACTACTGGTATGATGCCATTTATAAAGAAGAGTTCCTCGCTGAGAGAAAAAGAATTCAGAGTTTTATTGTTGCTGCTGCTAGGCAAGACGAAACAGAGACTTGGAAGGAAGATCCCCTTGAACTTTTGCAGTTTATTAAAAAATACAGTCTTAGGAAATCAATTCCAAATATTGTAATACTCCTACGAACTTTTCTAACAATTTCTGTCAGTGTTGTTGCCTGTGAACAGAGATTATCTGGATTAAAATTGATCAAGAATTACTTAAGATGCACAATGAGTGCCTTACTGTTAAGAAAGCTTGCCATACTTTCTGTAGAACAGCAACCATCAGACAAAATAGATTTCAATTATATCATCAACAATTTTTCTAACAGAAAAGTAAGAAAAATAACATGGTAAAACGATGTAATTAAAGTATTCACTTCAGAAATAAACAAGGTCTCTTCCCCCCCCCCCCCCCCC
>CABFVX010000756.1:119615-130431 GCA_902151425.1 Timema shepardi | reverse complement strand
AAATATTATATTTCATAAAATGTTTCCTACTTTTTTATAAAAGGACAAATAACAACACATAACAATGTTGAACAAATAGAATGTGTTGAAAATGATAAAATTAAATTTAATGGAACAGTTTTTTGTTTTCATACATTTTGTAATATGAGCAAGAATGTTGTTGTAACTCTGGTTGGTCCTAAGTTGCTAACCAAAGTTCAGCATACAATAAAAGGACAATGCCTATAGTCAAAACTTTTTAACTATTAGCTGGTTATAGGTCCAACATACCATATTTGTAGTAAACGCTCGTACTAACAGACCTGCTAACATCAATGCTGTTCATTGTGTCTGGATCTTTATCATATTTTTAACCATAACATTGAATTCAAGTTAAATTGTGTTGTTTGTTTAATCAAGAATGCATACAATTTCAAACTACATTTGATACACGCTTTATTTTCAATTAGCCCAAATTGCAAAACCAATATGGCAGGGATAGGAAACTAACCTGCAGACCTTTTACAGACCAGCTGGATGATTAATATTTTGTGGCTTACCTGTACTTTAAAATATATTTATCATTTAGCTCACTAAAATCAAACAAAAATATATGTATTACTTGACTTTCAAAATTCAAGGATAAAAATGCTGTTTTAAAACATTTCATACCAATTTTCTTTAGCTAGATAAGATGTACGTTGGATTCAGTAGGGATTTACAAAGATAATAGTTGAACATGACACAGGATTATAAGTGAACAGCTAGAGTTGTGTTAGTAGCAGCCAATGCAAAGTTGAAAGGTAGCGCCACTTGTCATTGCTTACATCAACCAGTACACATAAGTTATATTTTAATACGAAAACAGCCACATACACATGTTTTTAGGTAAGTAGAGTAATGACGATGACTGCACAATGGTGTGGATTTTAGAGGTTTAGTTATTATTTAAGGTTTCAAAATGTGACCTGACTTTTAACAACTTAGTTTGTCTTCCATATAGCTTTGTGTACGTAATGCACTGGATTGTGTACTGAATGAGGTCACACGCTCAGCCAATCAGATGTCTTTCTCAATCTGGAACTACTTTCTACTCTCTTTACATTGGTAGCAGCCAGTCATTGGAGCTGTAGAGTTTATTTGAAATGTTAGCTATTGCCCTTGTAGACTTAACTTTTTTTCAGTGGCACACAGGAAAATTTTATCTACTAAAGTCTGTTCATGGTAGGAATTGTTTTCTGAAAGGCCTTTTTCCCTACCAGAAATCTATTATATAGTAAGGTATTGGTAGGAAAAAGGACCTTTCAGAGAGTAATTCCTACCATTAATGGAGAATACTGCTATTCATAACCAGGATTCAAAACAAAAAATGTGATACCTCCACCGACTCCTAGGTGTTTCTAATCAAACATTAATCAACAATTTTACTTTTCCACAAATACATTTAATACCAAAGTTTTGTGAATGTGACAAATGGATAAAGAAAAAGGACAAGTCATGTGATGATAAAGTAATTTATTTAGAAAAAAGGAAAGAATCTTTAGGAACCCATTCCCAGCTTACCTAACACGCCAATGCCAAGAACTTTAATTATCCGACTAAGAAGGTGGTCAGAGGGCCAGAGTCAAGGATTTCAAAAAATTTAGAAACAAATTTTTTTTAAGGCCTTTATGATGTTTATTAGTGGTTTAACACCAACTTAAATTCAAGACAAAAATAACAAGAGTCCAGACAATTAATTCATCTCTTAACTTAATGTGAATTCACATTAGAACCGAGAAAGTGTTATCATTTAATTAAGATTTCTTTTTTTTTATTTCAATTAACAAATAAATATAAACTTATCAAAAGTGAAGGAAAAAATCATACTAAAACAGGAAACATTGAGATTTGGATCAGAGAAAGAGTGGAGTTGTTCATCTCTAGGGAATTGTGTATGACTATTGTATAAAGATGAGATTAATCTGTGATTTCTGTATCTTAAAAACTATGAATAGCTTGTATAACATAAATCTGGGCTACATCATCATACATCGCCCATGTATACGAGATACTGGCAAACAACTGAATCCTTTGAACGCATATTGTAAAAATAAAATGTAATGCCCAAACTGTTTTTGTAATCGGTTTTCCCTCAGTTGAAACTAATGTGTATTATCTAATTTTTTTATCATCATTAAATAAATATTTTCTATATAAATGAATAAAATATCGATCATGTAATAAAGGCTGTATTTGTTCCTGTTGGATGTTCTAGAGCTATGACATCATTTAATAAATCAGTGACAAAGGAAAAATGGCACCCAATGTATCCTTCTTTCAATGTTTGATTTAATAAATTGACAAATGTTATACACACCAAACAAAGGCAGATATTATTGATTTTTGAAGATTGAATTTTTAAGAATCATATGAACTATACTTTGTTAAATTTGTGGTACTTGTGAAAACATTATTTTTTTCAAAAATGTAGACATCATCACAGATTTCCCATCGTGAAGTGAAATGAGCCATAGCTACCACAAATATTACCTAAGCTTTGCAAAATGTGTCAATTGTAAATTTGTAATATAATTCATACTAATCATGATGAAACATTGAAATCAAATTTGAATACAGTATAAGAAGTTTATAAGGGAAATGGAGACAATCAAGAGGAATAAGCTATAGAACCAAACAACCCAACTTTGGAATGCTAAAAAATATTGTTTAAAAAAAAAGTTAAATTGAAAATACAACAACATAAAAAGGTAAATGCATAAATATATAATATGAGTTCAGCAGAATTGGTCTTGTTTGAGCTTTATAATTTAATTTGTTTAACTCTGAACTAAAAGAGTATTTGTTGTACAAAATATGTATTTTTTTATATTAAATCAACCTTTAGCAACAGTGATGTCAATCAAAAACTAATTATGGATTTGATAAATTTAGATCAATATATCAAATGTATAATTAGGGTTCAAGTACGAGGAGAAGAATAGAATGAATTAAAGGAGGAAGAATGGTGGAGGGATTGAGGATATGGAGGCATTTTACTAAACTGACCCGGCCACAGGCTGGAAACAGTTCATGATGATAAGTGAGATTAATTTATCCATTCAACATTATAAATTGATAATTTATTTATTCTTAGAAAATTTGCAGTTTAAACTTGAGATATAAACATGAAATGCTAATTTTTCCATACCAATTATTAAAAGTAAAATTGATAAAAATTGTAATAATTTAAGTTTAGATATTCAGGCAATAAAATCGTTAAAATTTCAGTATGAAAATGCCTACTATTGTCATATTTTTATTTATAATACTTTTAAAATATTTTTTACAGTTTGGTGAAGATTGTTGAAATTTAGAGTCAAGATAAAAAAATTTTCTATTATTATAAATATGACAAAAAAAGTCATTCTCTGAAAAAGTTGATTTATTCAGAAATCATCAGCTATTTTTAAAAGATATAAAATGAATAATGTTAGTTTACTTCAAAATTTAAAAGAAAATCTCCATTTCCCCAAAGTTATGCACAATATATTATTACTTTGTAAACATTTTAGAAAAAAATTCATAGCTATAGTTTTACAACAAAAGAAGATTTATAAAATATACAAATACAATGGAAATTGATATTATGGTAAACATGTAACTATTGTAAAGAATATACACACATATAAATTGATTCTTTTTTTAGATTTTCTTACATTGTTGTTTTTTCGGCAGTGTTAGCGACTAATATTTTTCTATTTTTCATAGATGAGTGCTTTTAAACATAAAACACACATTTTTTTATTTAATGGCTTTACAGCAGGGCCCACATGACCAGTCGAACCGGTATGTTCCAAATTTAGTCAAAATTCTTGAATATGGAATGTGAATAGAAACTGTTTAATAAAGATATTTATGAAAAAGTGACTGCAAGTTAACAAGTAAGAATTTGTGTTTCCACGTCAAACATAAGGTGAGAAAGAAAGTATTGGGAGAAAATCTGAGATCACTGACATTGTAAAAATTCAGTTTTAGCATGTGACTCACCTTAGCAAAACTTTCTCGAATTCTCGATTTAGACACTTAGCGGAGAAGTAGACAAATGTCATTTACAAGTACCATGTGTTTTCCATTTTGTTTTGGTTTTATTTCCTTCACTTTTACATGTTATGCATGCTAAACATTGGCAAAAATCTTGCCTCCAGTTTTGCAATAAATTCACGTCTTCCTTTTTTTTTCCAACTCCCCTTCCCCCCACCTTTCTATGTGTATGGTGGAAATATGTTATAAATGTATACAAATATCTTGCTGTACATTTTTGAAGAGCAATTATTTGTAATCCATGTTTTTACCATGCATTTCAGTTAGTTTAGAAAATATCAATAGTAGTTATACATGTTCAGTTTTTAGTTGTTTTGTCTTCATAAAAACAAGTTCCATATTATAATTGTCACAAAGCTGTTTGACGGACATTGGCAGACTTTTTTTTAATAAGGTGGTCATCTTTTAATACATACGAGCATTTTATATTCATAGATGTCCCAGATCCCTGCCTTTATGTAGTGCGTAATACCTTTCGTGCTTATTTAAAGTACGTTGAGAATACAATATAATATACTATCTACAGTCTTTCAATAACCTCAAGGTTTTCTGGCCATTAAGTAATATAATACAACTCTTATAGCTAAGTAAAATGTATCCCTGTAAGCAGCATTAAAGTATTTTGCTGTACTCTAGGTTTGCTTCTGAAATTTTAATATGTACAATGTCGGGTGTTTTTCTTTAAACATACATACAAATTGGTCCTCCTATTTATATAATATATATATATATATAGTTTTTTTTAGCTTTTCTTAGCTTGAAATAAAACATAAGTAATGGAGGGATATATTGTTTTAAACATACTATCAAACTAAAATAATTCAAACCTAAAAAATTTTTGAGTGCCAAGAGTCAAACATATACCATGTATAAAATAATACAAAATTTTATGTTAATTCACAAATTACTAAATATTTGTTTGATAGTGTCATGAAAGTTTGCAGGCACTTAACATCAATAAATACTGCTTCATTTTTTTGTGTTAATGGTTATGACTATTGCCAACTAGATTAAACTCCCAAGGCTAATTTTCAAACCATAAGGTAGGTAGGTAAGAACATCTAAATAATCCATACTTTTAGACAGTAAATGAGGGATGACTTGATAACACATATTTTACATAGCAAATTGTTAGTAATAATAATAATTTTAAAGCAAATATTATATCATCATCCCAAAATTATTGATTAACTTTTCAACAAACATTTTAAAGTTCAAAATAATTGTTTAGTAACAACCCAAAAAATATAATTTGTTTAGTTGATAGTTTAAGTGAGGGCTTTGCACTAGATTTATGGGCTTCTTGATAAAAAGGTTCCTTCTTTACCTTGCATTGTGTCTCTGGTGAAGAATGACTAATTGTTTATACTCTTCTGGTTTGAGGTGGGGCGGGGAGGGGGTAGTATTGTGTAGCCAGATACCCAAGTCAAGGTCAAGGTCAACAACTGGGTAAACTGTTGATGAAAGGAAAAAAAGTATGAGGCTTAGATAAAGGAAGATATAGAAAGGTATCTCTTTGTAGGGGATGAATTTTTTGAGAAGCATGTCAATAGGAAAGGCAGGATTAGGAATGAAGATGTACTATCAAGAGTTGGAGTACATGAGATAGTAGAGGAAGCTAGGATGAGATGGTATGGACATGTAATGATGGAAAGAGAGAGGAGTCCAAGAAGATTAATGGATGAAGTATGTACGGAAGAGACCGCTAGGGAGACCAAGAAAGAGATGGGAGGAACAGATAGCAGCAAGTGTGCAAGTGAGAGGAGAGGAATGGTGGAAGAACAGAGGGAAATGGAGGCATTTTACTAAAGAGACCCGGTCACAGGCTGGAAACAGATCATGATGGTGATCTTTTTGAAGGAATTTTAGAACACAAAAAGCTTAGTGCATGATGGTATCAAGTACACCTTGATGAAAAAGTATATTATGTAGAGTACATCTTAAAAATCAATAATGGTTTAATTTCTCTTCCTATTAAGAGGCCATCACCAAATGAGCAGCTACACTCCAGATCGACAGGGAATAAAGTTTTTTTTTAAATTTTGCTAAATCTTCACATCCAAAAAAATTTTCACCAAGGCTTTTTTTTAAGCTTTCAATCGAAACATTAAATTTAATCATAATTAATTTTTCTGTTACTAACACAGTATATCCAAAATGTTATCCTATAATTTATTACAACTTGATTTTTTTAATTATTTAAAAATATACTATTTTTGATTTTAAAATGTTTTTAATACACGAGTTTTATTTCATTAAAAAAAATCTAAATAATTATAACACAGATTTGATTTTTATTTACATAATTGAGTTTTAGAAATACATATTTATTTACCCCAAGCTTGACCCAACTTGAAATTAGGGAGATCCATAAGAAACTCGCTCAAGATCAATTTGAATAACAAAACTTGAGCTCACTGTCTCCAATTTTAAATATTTTTGTGTAGGCCATTTTAACATGAATAAAAAATCTATTAAAGATGTGCAGTCCTGACTTGAAATAATTTTAGTAATAATACAGTATATCAGGATATATTTTATTATCTACATATTTTATGAATGACGTCTGGGCACTTTTAAATAATAATAAACATTAATCAAAATAAAGTGTTTTTTTGTAAATATTTTGTAAAGATAATAAAAGGGCGGAGAGGGGGGGGAGGGGGCGGGACACAAAAAATCAACAACACTAGAGCAATGTTAAAATTAATGCTGCTTTTTAGTTGGAAAACAAACAATATTTTTTAAATTTCAGGAAGTTGAGAAACGTTGTTAAGATTTGAAATTATTTAAAAAATCGCATAACCTTTTAACTCTTTAAGAAAAACCTCTTTTCACTATTTGGGGTATTTTTGTAAGAAGGTACTTTCCTTATACCGTTTAACCATAACCATAATAATTGTCTTCAAATACCATTGAGTATGAATGGACTTGAAAAGTCTAAATAACCAAGAACATTAATTCAGAACCAACTTACTCAACCAAGACTGTTACAGGCGGTATTTTCAATATGATATTTAATTTTTTACCCTCTCTCCCATTTCCTAAGCTTATTTAAAATATAGTTTGTGATGTTTGCCAGGATAGGTACAATATGTTCAAAAAGTCGAGACTACATGTAACTGAAAAAAAAAGAAAAAGAAATATCAAATGGACGCATTACTAAGTCAATGATCCAATAACCTAAACATAAGTTTAGTGTTTTGGGATTTTAAAAAGAAGATGGAAAAAGATTAAGATTAAAGTGGTGGTAAGTAGAGAGAGGGACTTTTTAACAACTAACCTGTTTTGCTATGTAGTGAATAAAGACGACAACAATAGAAAAGAAGTGGCTTGTTTGATGACATATTTATGGAGGACACTTTTAGCTTTGTGTGCCAATAATCTACCATTAATTTATCCAAGTATATATCCTATTGTCATATCAAGAAACAAATTTCATAGTCATTTTTGTTCGAGGCTATTCAACTTACACATGACTGGAAAACAAATTTACCAACGTTTCTCTCCAACCTAAAATTTGTAATGTTCCTTGTGGAAAACCCCCTTATGTTACTGTTGCTGAAGCAAGAGTTGTTCCAACTCGTCGGCCGAGCGGAGGAGAAATGCCGCAGACTCTCTGTAGCCCGTGATGAGTTGCCGGACTGCTGCCATCTCTGCAGTGTTCAGTTTGTGACTCAAGAGAGGTTTCGTCTTCATGCTCAGGTCTGTCGGCCCTGTACACAGTAAAAACAATCACTGTACTGTATATATTATTTAAAGTTTTACTAGCCAACATATTAGCAATGCATGTGAAAAGAATGAGAGCTAAGAGTAAAAGAAAGAAGGGAATCGGGGTGGGCAAGTAAGCTCTCCAACTACAACTATTTCCATGCAAAATTAATTAAGCTAAAATACAACCGTAATTTGTATGCCAGAATTGCTAGTATTAGAGAGACCAACTGTTAAAAATAGTACTCCAAGTGATGTAGTATTCAAGTGGAAAGCATTGATGGGTAAATTCTCAGAAAAATTACATTTCAGAATATTCCCTATAAGAGCTCCAGAAATAGTCTCAACTAATAACAATGGAGCTATTTCATACTAATGTTAGATCTAGAAATGAGGCCTTTGAATCCTCTAAGTATATTCAAAATTCAAGAAAATATAGATTTTTTTTTATTATTGTAAATTTTTTTAAATTTAAATTTGTTTTAGAATTCTTACAGTAGGATTCTCTGGGCATGACTCACATTTTAAGTCTGCGACCACAGATGCGGGGTGGTGAGTCACAGAGGTGGGATATAGTGTTTCCCTAGATGCGCCTCTTGGTCGCCGGTCGTGGGTAATTTTATGTGCAATAAAGATTGTCCCTCAGTTATCAGAGTTTTTCAATTGTGTTTTATTTAATGTTCTGTGTTATTTTATAATTTTATAATAGTGTTAGCCTGAACTATGACACTAAGTCAGACTAATCGATTACTTCTTACATGTTAGTCCTGGTACACTAGTAAAGATATGTCAATTCTACAAAACATACGCTTGCATGGTAGTGCATCTGCATCCACACTGCTCTTGAAAGAGTGTGGACGCAGACACAATGTACAGATGCTGGAAGTGCACTCTGGTCACCAGTTGCAGTTGCCTCGAAGGAACTGACCACATAACAAACTATGGAGATCAGCCCGATCGCTGGTTGCAGACACGCCAAGGGAATCCTATCTTTACTCTACAAATGGTTTGGACCAGCATAATTAATTAACATATTTAAAAACTAGACCTCAAGACTATTAATTTACAGTAGTGGTATCACTAAACTGTATTCTGGTGTGGTGGTTCACCACCTTACCTAATAGTGGTAGTGACACGGGCAATGGTATACTGGCCGGCAAGGCAGTCTCTATTGTAGGGATACTGGTTTGCCGGAATAGTGCTACACTACATTGGCACTTCTCTTCTCTATAGCAGGTTTCTTACACACCTAAAGAACAACTCTCCCTGCTGTCCTCTTCTCATTAGATCCTCTCTACTTCCACCTTCTGCCTCAATCCCACTTCCAAGATATTTTACATTCTGAACTTTTCTCAGCTTTACTCTGTCCAACTTTATAGCTTTATTAGGCCTTATCCTCTTCCTTCATTACCATCACTTCACACTTTGCCATACTAAATTTAATTCCACACTCTCTAACTTCCTCATTTCATTCTTGTAGCAGTTCCTATACTTCCTCTTCCTTCTCCCCCCATACCATCAAGTCATCAGCAAACATAATGGCTATCATTCTTTCCTCCTCGAGTTTTCCTGCCACTTGGTTCACGACCATTTCCATTACTCTTACAAATAGTAGTGGTGCTTCACTCAATTTTTTCTTTGGAACCACTACGTCTTCTTTTTCTTCATCTTAATACAACTCCTGTTATCCTCATACATGCTTTTCACTCTCATTATAACTCCTCTTTCCACTTTAACCTCTTCCATCGCTTTCTAAACTTTATTCCTATGCATGCAATCATATGCCTTCGCCACATCCATAAAAACCATTACCAATTCTTTCCCAAATTCATACCTTCTTTCCATCAGCTGTTGTATGACTCAAAGTTCATGTCAATTTTAGATCTCTGTTCTATAAATCTGTGTTTTTCCTTTTGCCCCCTTCCTTTCATTATATTTCTTATTCTCTTTTCCAGTTTCTTCTAATATATTTTGGAACAGTGGCACATCAGCGTTATCCCTATATTTTGTACACCTCTTCTTGATTTCTTTATTGAAGATAGTTATTAAAACTCCCTTATTACAGTCTTCTGGTATCTTATTCTCTTTCCAAAATACTCTCATAACCCTGTATAACAATTGTATAGCTACTTCACCTGCTGCTCTTATCATTTTCACAGTCAGTTCGTCCACACCCGGTGCTTTTCCTTGTTTAATCCCCTTTAATGTGTCCTCCACCTCTTTATATGTGGGACCTCTTTCCTCATCTTATGCTATTTCTTCCTGTTTCAATGTTTTACACTCATCCCTTTCTTTCTCTGGATTGAACATCTCAAAATATCTCATATATAGATCCTTTTCTTCCTCTCCTATATTCAACGTTCTTTCTTCTTCATCCATCATTCATCATTCTAACTCCTTGTTTTTCTCTTTTCTCCTGTTTCTTACCTGGCTATATAAACCTTCTTACTTACTTTCATGCCCTGTACCACCCGTTTCACTCTTTTCTTCTCTTCTACTGCTTCCTTCACCCTGTCGTTCCACCAGGATGTCTCCTTCCACTTCCTCTTATCACTTGTCCTCCCACATACCTCCTCTGCAGCTCCCACAAATCTGTTCTTAAACCTTTCTCATCCCCACCTATACACTTTGCAACTCATTCTTGGGCATTAAGCTTATGGCCTTTCTTAGGTACAACTCTCTTCCCTCTTCAATATTTATCCTCCACACTCTTATACATCTTTATTGTCTTACTACCTTTCTCCTACATTCCCATCCCTTTATGTTTGCCACCAACAACTTATGGTCAATATCTAAGGACACATTTGGCATTACCGTGATGTTTACGGTTTGCCTTTTCATTTCTTCATCCATGAGAAAGTATTCTATCATCGACCTTTGCTCCCCATCCTAACTGTATCTAGTGATCTTATGACTTTCTCTTTCCTTCTTATAGAGTGTAACTCCAACTATTAGGATTAATGAGTGCCAGATTAATCATTTAATTAAGGCAATGTTTCGAAAGAAAACGCAAAATAAACTCTAATTTTTTTTTTTTTTTTTT
>CABFVX010000756.1:50211-119478 GCA_902151425.1 Timema shepardi | reverse complement strand
GGCAATTATACAGTGAAGTGGAATCACATTATAGTACTGTAGAAAAAAAAACCAGTAAGTTTAAATTTATTCCTACTGTAAACAAGAATAAAATGAATTTGAATCAGGGGGTGGGGATGGTATGCGGCCTTGGAATGGCAGAAGAGCCGGCCAGCGAATACCATCGCCATTCGCGGTGACGCAGCGTGACAAATTTCACTACTGTACAGTACAATATTTTCCTTTTATTATTATTTTTTTATTTCCTGAAATTAATCTGGGTATTTGGAGTTTGGATAAATGAAATTTTATTGTACCAGCTGTTTGCCACTTTCATTTTATTTCTTAAACATAGCTCCAATACCCTTCTACCCTCCTTGTTTCTCTCTCGCCATCCCTAACACATCCTCAAACTAACAAAATGTTAACATTATTTCTTATAATCCATTTATTATAACATTCAGTTTAGTATTAAGCCACAGGGCTGGGGTTTGTTTTCGAGTTTGACCTACAATTACATTAGTTCTGAACCACCAATAAGCAATATTAAAGCTGTATAGCAAATTTCAATTGAAAAATTGAAGAAAAAATTGGATATGGACCGATACAATATTTCATATCAGATTATTGATCAATAATTGCCATATAAGACATCAGCATCTGCTGATATCAGTAAATTATCGGTTATCAGTTTTAATTTTCATATAAATGGGAATATTAAATAGTTTATAATTTATATTGTAATCAGAGACACAAGGTTTATATATAATTTGATTTAATCCACGCGAGAGCAAACTTTGCTATTGTAAGGTGATTGGGGTTTTAGGTCATGTGCTCTTGACCATTTCATTCATATATATTAGTTTGTCATTGTTTATTTTGTTAATTTAATACCATTCTTAAAACACTTAAATTCATTTTATATATTGTTTTACAAAATCCCCCCTTAAGTTTATTAGAAATCATGTTAACGTTATCAAGATACTGAGAGCACTAAACTTAGAGTAAAATATTGTTTTCTAAACCGTTAGGCCTATTTTAATAAATAGCCTTCATCATATTCAATGTATTATTCCTTCATAGGCCGAATTTAATCTCTATATTACTAAATTAATCAGATCAAATGTTTAATTATAGGAAAGTGTGGAGTTTTATGTTAATTATAAGTTGTCAAAATCATCATCAAAGTTGTAAGCAATATATGTTTTAAATTTCAATTCATTAACTTCATTTTTAGGCCTTTAACATTTAAATCTAGTAGTTTTCATTCTTGGAAAGTCTTTGTTGAAATTATAGCATCATCTAAATTTATTACTTTTACCTTTCATTCTAAGCATCGTGATATTTTATTTCATCTGTACCCGCAGGCTGTGAGAGGCACCTGTGGCTTCACAGTGGACAGGGGAGGTTTGGCGCGAACAGCTAGCCAATCAGCACATCTAAATGTAGCATTTGTTTTTGATACTATGTGGAAGGGAAGCGTTAGTAGCAAGATACTTGCCGGTTAGCAAGCAAACTAGAAAGACGTACTAATAGGTACAAATAGTTGTTCTTTTCGTTTTGGTTTTAGGGTGTTTAGATATGGGTGGAGGAAAAGGGATACCACTATGTGGCTAATGTATCACAACTATAACCATATTATATATGTCTCAAATACTTACTAGCCTTTTTTTCTTATTTTCATAAGTCACTAGTGTTTAAAATGAAAATATACTATTAACTCTTCTCCAAAATAAAATTTCTGAGTCAAATTCAATCTATTTATTCTACTACATTCTCCACCCCCACCATTATCTAAGTAACCCAGAGAGGCTCTACCAAACCAGCTGGCTGCCACGGACAAAGAAGAAGAGAATAAGATAGCAAGGGGGAGTTTGACTAGAAATGTCAACCAACATTGGGGCCAATGGTTCGATACCTGACTAGACACACTAGATAGCACAAGTAAACAGTGAACACATACATAAACAGTGCTACCACCAGAATATTAAAAAAAAACCAAAGCCAGTCAAAATTTACAGAATTAAAATTGCCTTTTTGTAGCTTGGTTACACATGTGAAGTTAGCTAAACGCTTTTAAGAAATAAAATTATCAATATCTTTTCTTTTTTGACATATTTTGCTGATTTTAGAATAACATTGCTGTCATAAACTTATAATTAAACTTGGTGACCTGGCGGTCTAGGGGTAAGGTGTCAGACTTCTATGCTGGCGGCTGGGGTTCAATCCCCGGTCCCGGCATAAATTTATCTGATTATCAAACCCTTCCTTCACCTCTAACAAGACATCTTGTGAATGTGGGGAATGCCAGGTCTCCACCGTGGTTCGGATTCCACGTTAAACTGTAGGTCCTCCATTTCATCTCACAATCACCCTACCATTACACATTAGCGTAAGTGCGTATAACCCGAACAGGTAGTAAGACGCGGTGCTAATAATAATATAATTAAACTTTAAAACTTTTTGTCAACAAAGTCACTAAAAGTCAAAAATGTCATGGAAATATATTTCAATCGAGTTTATTAATCAATTGTGTGTTAAAGTTGACCAAGTAAAGCAATGCGCCATAGTGTAGGGTTGAAAACATGATATATTGATTGAGTTAGCATGATAGTATTTAAAAAAAAACTTGAAGAATTTAGTTCCCAAATCTAAAATATTTTGAACAATGTTAAGTGTATTAAAGGTGTGAAAATTAGCCTATATTACTATTAGCTTCCTACATACAACCATAGGTCCTACTATAGTGAAATTTCAATAAACACCTTTTATTTAATAATAATTAAAATTATACATTTAGGTAGATATAGGCCTACTTCATTACTAACTGATGTATTAATTTTTGTTATCAAATCAGGTCGGTTTATCTTAGTGGAATTACAATTATAAGTTTAATCAGGAAAATTCAATATCGGACCATCCCTTGAAAAAATATCTATTTTAAAGGATTTGAATCTGGAATCCTCAAATCTTGAATATCATTCAAGATTCGAAGCATTTGAGGGTTTAAAGATACATGTATCCCATCCCTAATATATTCAATCCATCTTAAATTAAGTCTTCAGCTAAAATTCCTAAGTGAATTCAACATAATAATTTTTAATAACAACAAAGATAAATGTATTTTAATTCAAATAAATGTATTTGTTTATAATGATGGGATACTTAAAAAATAAACATCAACCATTATTTTGCCAAAAAAACAACATCCAAATTGTTATTTTCATAAGTTTGTGTTTCATTAATGTAAAAACAATTAAGAGAAAAATATAATTAAAAACAAACTGACTTTTATGAAAGTTTTGACTGTCGAAAGTAACAACTTAACACATTGTCTTTCAGATCATAAGGTTTGGCGAAAATACACATTATCACTTTTCCTAATGGATGGGAGCCTCGAATATTTAAGGATATTCGAGATTTGAGGATTCAAATTTTTTTTCGATAGACTCAAATCCTTAGATGATTTTTCTTCTTTAATTGTTCATGTGAAATTTGTTTTAGAGCTCTAATACTGCCTATTGATTAGTTACTGTCTGTATTTTATATTATTCCATTCAATTTTTTTTTCTTCAAAGATTCGGATTCAAAGGTAAATTGTATATTCAGATTCGTAAATTATTATTATCATCATCATCATCATCATCATCATCATCATCATCATCATTATTATTATTATTATTATTATTAGCATCGCGTCTTACTACCCGTTCGGGTTATACACACTTACACTAATGTGTAATGGTTGGGTGATTGTGAGATGAAATGGAGGACCTACAGTTTAACGTGGGATCCGAACCACGGTGGAGGCCTGGCATTCCCCGCATTCACCGTAAAATAGTAGATTTAACCCAACTCTACTTTTTATAGATGTTACTCACCACCTCTCCTACCGTGAATACCCTATAGCAACATCACAAACACACACCATATTATCTTTGGACCTTTACTGCCACCGACAGTTTCATTTCTGAACTAACTTAAAATCAATATTAGAAACTACTGTTGGAGTTTTATCACTTTTGCAGACCATTTTCTATCTAATAATATGGGTTTAAGAAAAAGGAGTGTGGGAGAGGGATCGTGGAACAAATAAGGAGCCTGTATGATGTGTGAAAATTGTGTGATAGAAGATAAACACAATGACTGGTTTCAAACAGAAAGGGGAGTGTGATAGAGAAGCGGCTTAGCAGCAATTATATTTAATATTGTAATGGACCAAATAATTACCGAAGTGCAGGGTCACAGAAGCTGACGGCATGAACACAAACATTATGGAATGGGAGGAAACTGAAGAAACTTGGAGAGAGAACTAGTCAAATGAGCGAGAGTGATGGAAAGAGATGGATTTGACATAAACATGGAAAATAGCAAGACAATGAAGGTAGCTAGAAACCCACACTCAATAAAGTTACAATGGAACTAACTTTACATTGCTGCCATTGGACAAATAGGTAATGGCTGCCTCTATGAGAAAATCATTATAATTAAGAATATAATCTTGAGATGGAACATAGGAAAGAGGTCAACACTTTAGGCCTATTATCAACCAATATCGATGCATAGCTCTAAAACCTGATCATGCACCAGGAGAGATTTAAATAAATTGCAAGATGCACAAATGAGATTTTGGAGAGGTATTTAAAATGTTACACAAAGAGATAGGATAAAGAACCAAAACATTTAGTGTTAGCCTCAAGTCTATACCATTCATTAGGAAAGACGCTGAAGAGGAAAAGGTCGGAGTGGTTAGGGCTTGTTATGAGAAAATAAGAGAACAGAATACCAAAGAAAGTTATACAAAGTAAGGAGAAAGGTAGAAGACCTATTGGTAGACCATGGACAAGATGATTGGACCAAGTGCAGAAGAACATGAAGACTAAGGGCGTGGACTGGAAACATGTGGCAGAGGTAGAATCTTGGAAACATTGACAGGAATGAAAGAGGAAGTACCAGACGACCCACAGAGGCGGAAACGCTCAGTGATGGTGGTGGTGATGATGATGATGATGATGATGAATAATTTCCCATCACCTCTTTACACTAATGCACAAATGTCCTCCTTATCATTCCTTGCCCCACTGAGCGATGTTAAAATGTAAAAACTAAATAAAAATCTAAAACATTTGCCTATGACTGAAGTAAAAAAAATTTTTAGCCACCAATTCTTCAATAATATTAAATCCTACCTATGTTAATATATTGCACGATTATATTTAATTGATATCTTACCGTTACTCATAATTCCTCCTGTACCAAACGGAGGTGTAGGAAACAATGGGTTGGTGTATGGGCCCGTGGTGGCCGCCCGCTGGAATGCCTGCGTGAAATTTGGTCTGTAGAGTGCTGTAGGCGCAGCCGAGGAAGAGGTCGCACTTCCGTTCATGGTTGTGGTGGACACCGTGGTTCCAACACTCTTGGCCATAGCCTCCCCTGTACTCTTGCTCACCGCAACAGAGTTGAACGTCGATGACAGCCCCGAGTCAACGGGGTGGATAGGTTCAGTTTTGATGGTGGCGCTGTTTGAGGTAACTACTGCCGACGGCTTGGTGCTTTCGAAATTCAGCGGAGATGTATGGTGGTCCATAGGGGAAGGGCGGCTGTCCGTCTGAAATAACAAATTCAGAAAAATTATAAAGCAACTAATTAATTTTTGTGACTATACAAAACAAAAGTGATAAAAACAATAAGTAACCATACTAGGGTCACCACACAATTATGACCTCATTCAGAATTTTCTCACTTTTCCAAGTTTGGTAGAACAAAATTAGTATTTTTTTGTTAATTCTGTTAGAAAAGTAAACTGCTTTGTTAAATTGTATACTTCCAAATTAAATTTAATATTATTTCAAGTACTAAGCAGGTTCCTTATGAACAATTTTTTTTATGAATACCATTCACAGTACTTGCAATCATTCTTAAATGAACTTAAATAAAACAAATAGTAAGAGTAGGGTCAAATCTACTATTTTACAAATCCAAATCGTGACAAGAATTATAAACCTAAGAGTAAAATGTAAAAGAGTAACTAAATGAAATTACTTGTTTGAGGCCTGGTTGGTAAGTTCATCCTATAGTTATAAATGGTTCTGAACCATCATCAATAAGCAATATTAAAAGCTCTGAGACAAATTTCACTTATGTACGCCTCGACTACTCAGTTATAATTGCTTTAGACACAAATGATGAAACTTGATCAAATCAAAAAATATAATACAATTACCTCATAAAGCGAAAAGAGGTTTTCCTTATAGAGTTATGACAATTTAATGTTAATTTTGACAATCCTTTTGTCTGAGAAATTATAGAAACGTTGGCTGAATAAATTAGCTCAATGCACATCTAAACTCCACAGCCAAAATGACAAAAATAATAGTTCAATATATGTATTGTAACTTAGTACTATCATAGAGAACGTCGATTCACACACCCATGTTAATCCAAACATGGACAATAATTTCAAAATGCCTGATTTCAAAGATGGGGGATTGTTGTCAGTCAGAATAAAATTGCACATATCTGTGATTGAAGAATTCTGGTATATTCTCAAGTGTTTTAAACTGTGAAGAAAAAGCAAATCATCTTCAAGCCTGCGCTTGTCCAAATACAGAAAGAAGGGTGGAAATTTATTTGCTTGGGTTTGTAATAGCAAAGTGAGATAAAGCAAGAATTTAAATGCAAATTTGAAAACATTGAAATCAGAAGAACTGATTCAAATTTCTGGGACAAGTTTTTTGTACAATTTATGTGAAGTTTCTGCTTCATGTCAAGTAGAGAACACTTCTAATTTTTTTCTAATAGTGTGCAGAAAATATCAAGTTACAACCAGCACACACTGTCAGGGAAAAGTTTATTTGGCTGTGAGAACCGGAAAAATTAAATTTGCCCAACTTCACTGGACAATTTGCCACTTGTGGCGATTAGTGACAAGGTTGCCAACACCGGGATTAGTGTGTGTCAGTTATGATTGATCTTGCTTCGTTGGCGAATAGTCGAAGTGTGAACAAAACAGTATGTTATAGTAATGTTTTGTGTACAGTAATAAAAATTAAGGTCGGTCAATTTAGAGATATATATAAAAACTGTAGAAACACTATATAATAATGCAAAGTAAGTTTTTTCACTGTGTAATTATGCTAATGCTATAGGAGTGAGGAAAGTAGAATTTAGAAAATGTACCTGCATATGTGGGAAACCATCTTCAGTATACCTGGCCAAGACTCTTAAGTCGCCTTTAAACCATACTAAATGATCTAGACATTTACACCTCATGCACGTTGATGGGGTTCACAATATAAGTCAGAGTGGTCTAAAGTTTTCCTTCCTAAGGGCCAAATGTGACTATCAGTTTGCCCCGTGGGCCAAAGATATATTTGTTAAACCCATAAACTTAATATGAGCTTAAAAACCACACTTAAATTACAACTACTTTCAATACTAGTTTATATATAAATTATATTTATGGTTTGTAGAATCTTTCCAATTTTACTGTCCAAAAAAAAGTTTATTAATCTCCCATAAATGTCTTATGAAATATGCATACGCATACACAAACACACTTTCATGAAACATGTATTTACATGTATTTTTATTAATCAAAATAATTATCAAATAAATGCATGATAAAATAATAAAATGAAATCATGTGCTATTCCACATCTACCACTAAGGGTTTTCTTTAATTTTCCTTCAGGATACTGTGAGGGCCACCTTTTCAGTGAAAGCACACCTCATTTGGCCCTTGGGTCGCCAGTTGGACCACAGTAAGTAATAGGGAAGTGATAGGGAAGGAGAATAGATAAAAGAAATAAATAAACTGAAAGAATGGTAAGAGGCTTTTTGTATGTTTTCCATAATATTCTCTCTATTTGTACCTACTTATCACTGTCACAGTGCAAAACTACGACGTCTCTAAACAGTTGTTTGGAGATAAATGAGAACTGAACTTGAAAATAATAACTCTAAAAAGGAAGTAGGTCTAACTTGAATGTTGGTAATTATTTAAATGAATGTAATGCATTGTAATGAATGTAAGCTATCTATATATGTGTGAAACGTTTATTTAAACCTTAATGTCTCACAAATTATCTTACTAAATAGTTACCTAGGCAACTTAAGCTGGATTTTTCACAAGCAACATAGAGGAGTATACAAGTGTTAAAGTCAAATTCGGGACATGTTTATGTCAAAAGTTAAAACAATATTGTACTTGAGTAGCAATGTATATCTTTACTACCACCATTCGAACATTATAGTCATTAAAATAAGAGGATATTACTAGGACAGAGACAAGTAAGAAACAGACTCTCAACCTTACACTGGGTTTCACTAGTGTCACTGCTGGGTGATGATAGGACTAACCCCAGCGATCCTAGTGGTGAATGACTCAAGCTGCCAAAAGGAGCACAACCATTTTAACCTGGAGGTTGAGTGTCTGGGTATATTATTTGTCTTTGTACTAGGACCAAATATTTTCTTGAACTGAATATTGTGTAGTGTTTTCTTTTGATTGTATATTGTGTTTATATTTTATCTGACCTATCCACTTACTTATACTATAGGTAGACCTAGTTTTATTTCAAACAATTATGCAGGGTTGGTTTGAATTATTTCATAATATACTAAAAATATTTCAAGAAATACATATTGTAAGTGATACTGATGAATTATAACGAGAAAAAGTTTATGTTCAGAGGTTGAAAACCAATTGAGAATAACTAATTAGCAGTTTTATATGTTTATTAATAATCATAAATAAACATTAATACATATTACGAACAAGTAGCTATACTCATACGTGGAATACCATATATATATATATTAAGTCTAAGTAGACATATACCACATCTACGATAGCTAACAAACATTACCAGACCTATTCTCTTGTATCTATCCGCTAAACCATATGTTGAGTTGCTGTCACTTTTGGCAATCAAAACATTCACAACAAGCATTTTGTTTTTTCTTTTACATCTTTTGTTAGCTGTCAGTTACCACCACTCCTATGGTGAATAGACTCTATAACCTATTATTAACTTAATTACTACATGTATCAATCTTGAGCATTAGTGTAAGCCAGAAAATTACTTCAAAATGTTTGACCCAGAATAAGGTTCCGCAACCTCAAATGCCAGTGCATTTCTTTATAATTTAGCATCCCTATACTTGTCCCTTGAAATAATGTAGTTGAACAACTAATGAAACAGCTGCTTGGGATTAAAACACTAAAATCTGCTGCAAGTGTAAACAGTGAGGCTTACAGTTGTGGAGGAAGGCAGTATGGGTAGCGGCTGACTGACGGGTTCGAGTCCCAGCCTCATTCTCTTGGCGTTGTGACTCTCATTCTCACACGCCTGGGCCAGGATCTGCTCTGCTTGGACCGAGGTCAGGTGTGCAGGAGTGGGACGTGTCTGTTAGGGCAAACACAAAGATTATAATACTTTTTCCCCCCCTTTGCCTATCCCTTATTCCAGTGTAAGACCTGTTTCTTTGGATTGTTTTGAGGAAAAAATAAATAAATAAAGCTACCTACATTTGTTTTTACTTTTGTAGTAAAAGTAGTGAATATGTGAAGAAAGTTAAGTTTAGCATTTGAAGGATACATACTTTCCTAACATTTTTTTTCCGTTCCAGCCAGCCTTGTTGCCAATGAGCGAGGGAAAAGTATGTGTAAGAAAGAGAAAATGGTAGATAGATATGTTAATTTTGGAGTCTATAGTTTAAACCCCATCATGAGAGTTTAACAAGTAGATGTCGACTAAATATTTTATATGAATAGGAATATAAATTCTAAATTGTTTGGTGAGTATTTATGAAAAGTTTAACAACAAAAGTAATTTGAAAATGTTTTTATTTAAAACATCAAGAAATAAATGAGTGACAATTAATTATGAATCATAAACACACTTTATTGACAAACAACAAGAATGTTTGAATATATAATTTATAAGGTTGAGCAGTAATGAAACTCTGAAGTTAAAACATATTATGTGGAAGAAAAAATGCATAAAAAATGAAGATAAGTACTGTAACTAGGATTTAAAGAAAATATTTTAAAAAGAACACAGAAAATTTAAGAGCACATTTCAAAAAACATTTAGATGAAATATTAAGTCTGAAGGAATAGTTAGCGTAAAGTGAATTGGTGAGAAAGTCGAGAAACAGTAAGTGTGATATTACCAAAGTGTGTTATGAAGTCCTCGATCATGTGTGTATGAAAAATGTGAAGGTGCAGTCTTAAAAAAAAATTAATCATGTTTCCTGACACCCATGCGTAGGAATTTTATAAAAGTAAAGAAAAGTTAACATTTTAAATTTTGTTCACACTCTGGACAGTGTGTTTCTCAATAAAGAATTTGATCCTCACAATCCTTACAGCATCCCAAGCCCCATTGGTGTCCCTAGAACGCTTGTTACGGCGACACGACTTGAGGTAGGTCCGGATCCTCTTGCGGGCACGCTCCGCAAACTCTGGGAACTGTCTCGTACATGAGTCGATGATGGCTTGGATCTTCTCCTTGGGTTGCTTTGAGATCGGCACAATGCGGTCCAGGTTCTCATCCACGAAGAGCCGGACAAACATCTGCATGAAGATTAAATGGATTTGTTACAGAAAAGTTAATGAAATGACAGAAAAGGTCTTAGTATATATATCAAAATACGTGAATGAGGCATAACTAAGTTAGCCATATTTTTCATTATTTTAAAACTAAATAAAATGTGAGTGTGTCAAAGTTGTATATAAAAAATTGTACAATACTCTTATGACAGCTACAGTAGCCTCGATTGTTTGAATTGAATGAGATCGTCTCAAACTATTGAAAACTCAAATTTATATGGAATAGTCAGAAAAATTAAAATAATTGTATGTTTTTTAAGGATAGAAAGTAGGAGTATCTATTATTTATTTTTAAATTAAATACCACAAAAATAATTTAATAATTGTAAACATACATAGTAAAAAGATCAAGTTATTTTTTTTAACTTTTGATTCTTGTTTTGCTGCGTAACCACACATCAAAAGGATGTATACCTGATGAATCATCATCATCACCATCATCGTTTCCATCCTGTGGCTGGGTCATTTTAGTAAAATGCCTCCATCTTCCTCTATCCTTAATTTCTTCCATTCTTTTCCTCTCACTTGAACACTTTCTTTTATCTGCTCTTCCCATCTATTTCTTGGCTTCCTCTATGGTCTTTTTCCCACATACCTAGTTAATTTCCAACATTTTCTTCAGCGTCCTCTCTTTTACCATCCTCATTACATGGCCATGCCATCTCAGTTTTGCTTCCTCTACTATCTCATGTACTTTGAACGTGAAGGGTACCTGATGAATCCTTACCTCAAACTATACAGAACTTCCAACTATTGAGACTCTATTTTATTCATTCCACCACATGTGTTTGCTAAGATTTTTATTTTTTGAAATTTGATTAATATAATAGACTCAAAAGAGAATTTTTAAAATCAAAATTAGGGATGTTCCATAAATGGAAGGCCGGCGAAACGAGGGTAGCTTACTATGCAAAGAACCAAGCCAAGACACCCCATCTTTAATGTAGACATATATAAAAATTGTTTGGTGCATTTAAGTACACTTTATAAACTAACTTAGCCTAATCTGATAGAATTTACACTCCCTAAATTTAATTATTTATTGCAAACATTGAATTATACGTAGAATACAATCATGGGCATAGATTTAATTTGGGGGAGGGCGGGGGGTGGTAAGTTTATGACATTATGTTAAACCTATTATGCCCTAAGAAATAAGATTAGTGTTATTTTGTACAGTGGCAGAACTTTATTCATATAAAAGGGGAAAGGGTGGGAGGAAAAAGTAACAAAAAAGATTTTAGGGACATTCTACCCTTATTTTTCTAGTTAATGTTAGAAAATTGGATTCTCCTAGAAGCTATTTGTAGTGGTCCTCGTTTGGAGGATTTCTGAAAATTATTGTCTTATGACATATATTTAGAAAATTGCTCCCTCCTGAATTTTTTTGAAAGATGGATACTCCTAAAAGCTTTTTTGGAATTTTTGAAAATTTTAATGCATCAAAAAGCTATTTTAATAAGTGCTAACCAGATTNTTTTTTTTTTTTTTTTTCCAAAAATTAGATGTCTTTAGAGTCTAGGCTATATGTATTGGCTATTTGGATCCATGTCTGGTTTATTTTTTTATTAAATGTCTTTCCCAAACACATTTTTGAAAATTGAATGTTAATTGGAGTGGTCCTTGCTTAGATTTAAAAAAATTATATAATATACATATAGAAGCTATTTGGAGTGCCCCCTAAGGGTAGGCAATTTATTTTAAAAATCTGATGCCTCTAGAAAATATTTAGAGTGATCCTTTTATGGCTAATTTTTGAAAAATGAATGCCTCTATAAGTTACTGTATTTGAAGTGTGAAACTAGGCTATCTTTAAGCCTCACATTAAAAACTTTGGAAAATTTCGGGGGTGGGGGTGGGAGGGTTTGAACCCTCAATTCCCTATGCCCGTCCCTTCAATGATTTTCAACTTCCCCAAACCAGATGGCTTACCACCTAGCTTAAAGATAAATAAGTCTAATATCAAATAAATTGAAATGGAAAGAGTATAAAAACAATAATTATGTCAATTATTTTTGACTGAGAAGGAACAAAAAAATGAAATTGTCAATATTATTGAATTAGTGAGTCACACTCCTGGCTTTTGGGGGATTGGGATCTGACTAAATCCTTGCTAGATCCATTGAAGGTGATTTTTCTCATCCTCTTTCCTGCCAAATTCTGATGCATTTCATCCTTGACAGTCCTCCTCGCCAATGGCACACAAACCAGACTAAATGAGATTAAAAATCTTGTCTGCATGACTTTGATGAACAGCTCTATGTGAGAGAGAGAGAAATGTGTGTAAATTAAACAAAATATGTATTCTTAACTGACATTGAAAGCTTTGAGCCTTTCTGGATCATAAGAATGAGGATCAATCTTGTCTTCGCTTTCATCTTCATCATCATCTTCATCCTCCTTGTTGCCGCTGGACGACGTCTCGTCATGGACCGAACTTGTCTCATGAGCCATGCTGCGGTCGAGCATCAGTGGACTCTGCAAAGAATTAATACAAACTTGTTTACACTCAGTTAACTTACTAGGTACCTTAACACTTATACGCCCATACACCCATACTGCTATCAATGTGCTCGATGAAAATCTTCATCGAAAGGTGTTAGCTAAATTTGAATCTACAGTAAGAACAAGGTGGGAAGAGTGTTTTAGGAAAAAAACAAAACATATTTGAAGTTTTATTTTAGACCACTACCAGAAATTATTAAAATTATTTGTATTCATATATATAATTTACTAGCCTATCTATGAAAAGTGATAGCTTCAAATCACATTACTTAACATAAGAATTTATAAAGATAGTTTTAGTAATTACTGCAACTGTCAACTGCTGTCATTCCTACCACTTCCCTACTATAAGGGTAAGTGCGACGTCAAGCTCTAAACTCGCCGATACACACAGAATGCTAAGCTAAGCCAAGCCACGGTCCCACTTTTCACTCCCGAATTCAGTGTTGTATCTTTCTGGTCTGCTCCAGTGAAGTTTAGTTATGATGGCGTTCTCCAAATGTCTTGTTTGAGTTCAGATGATAGTACAGAGGAAGAAAAGATGCTGTTGGTAGCGGTTGTTTTGAAAGATGAAGATAATTTAGGAGGTGGAGGTATGACTAATTGTTCAATTTACGCTTCTATTTTAATATAAACACATTTATTAAATATAATATTACTTAAATACATGCGAGACAAACTGAAAAAAAACCTTTAACACTTCTTTTGTTGTTTTCACCAAACTAGCACTGCGTCTTTTCAACACAGAACCCAAGTTGCGTTAGGCGCATCCACAACGTTAGATGGCTCAAGAAGGGAGATGGAAAAATAGCCCGGCCAGAAATCGGAAAAAACATAGTGTGGCGTAGCAAGGCATAGGGCATAGCTTAGCTTTCTGTGTGAACCAACACATTTAAATACATGGTCCGCTATTTTTCTAAAAAGTTAGCAGAGCAAGTCTTAGCTTAGCGTTCTGTGTGAATCGACCTTTAGATCTGCTTATAGAGAATAGTCTATAGCTCCAAATGTACAAATTAATTCCAATAGCATACTGTACGTTCAATAATGCTCCTATTCAATAAATACACTAAAGTACTCAATGAGCTCAAACATATTCTTATAAAGATAAAATTAATGTTGTGTTAATCTTATGATGTGCAGTAGCTGTACAGTATTTCTATTTTGAGAGTATTTAATTTCGACCTTGTTACCTAACATTTACCATACATAGATAATCAATTAGTTTGATGCTCTCAAAAATTACAATCGTTATTGTTGAAAAATCAGTAAAATTACACAAAGCTTTACACATATTATATATAGCCTATAATCTGCATCAATCACACTTTGCTCTATTTCACAACAGACAAATTTGTTGAAAATGGTTAACTAATCTTTTTTCTTATCAAAACGAAAACACTCTTGCACATCAAATACTGACTTCACATCCAGCAAACTCTTACAAGGCTACCTAGAACTGAAGTGATATTTGGTTTTATTGAGTCGCCTAGACCAGTGATAATAGACCTTTTTGATTCGCGCACTCCCAGATTTAATTTATATTCAACTTCCTACCCCCTAAGCAGTTGGTGCGTGGTACAAGTTATATTATGTATTCTATTTATTTGCATTTAAGATAAAAATGGCATTGTCAGATCATATGTCCTTATGTCCGGGTCGTCTTTGTCTGACTCTAAATCTTGCCCTGGTTATATTCAGTGCTTATCATAAAATAATATATATTTATATTATTTTATTTCGTTTCACGTACACTCCAAGATATCTGTCTTAACGTAAACCAAGTTGAATACTACCCTTATGAGTATAATAATAGTATTAGATGTTTAATGATTTGTTATCTTAAGTGAAATATAGTATGTTATGATAAGAATATTATGCATCAATCCCAAAAAATACATTTATTTATCTATTTAGTCCCTGACCTGTTTATCCTCAATGTGTTGAGGTAACATAGATTATATGAATTAGTTGTATTATGAAGGGCTATGTATGGTGTGGGTTATTTTCACTTAGCACAGCATCTTACTGCCCGTTCGGGCTATACGCTTAAGTACTAATAACGCTAATGGGCTAGGAATGGGGAAGGTTGGAGATATCAGAAGTGAACCAGCATTTTTATGGAGGGAGAGTGGAAAACCATTTAGGAACAACCCCTCCACCCCCAGTTAGCCCGACCGAGATTCGAACTTCTATCTCCCCGTCCTCGGCAGTTTGGCTCAACACGAAACTAGCGGTATTAGCCAACTACGCCACCAAGGGAGGGGTGTGTGGGTTATTTAACATAAGAGTGTTTTGAATAAAATATTAGCGAAAAATTCGCGAAACACCACAGAGCATACAAGGCAATGACCCATCATCCATGATAAATTTCTAAAACGACCTTCTACAAAGTTGACACAATAAAAAAAACTATCAGGAAGTGAAAGTCATTAAAAATTTCCACTTCAGTGTATTTTTAGACAACTATACAATTATAGATCGCAAAAATGTGTGTCAGTATTGCAATGACGCTCACTTCAAAACAGTTTGATTTTAAACGTTTGTATTATTGTATTAAAGCTGTTGGTTTAAAATGCATATTATTCACATTGTTGGATTGACTACTGCTACTTTGTGTTTAAATGATAATCGGTTTAATAAACGTTTTAAACACTGCAATCTGCATTGTTATGTTTGTGACTAATGTCTTTTTAGTTTGGATACGAAATATTCAAACTAACTTACTTTGTAATTCAAACAATGTAAATATGTTTACAAGTTCTACTGAAATAAAAAATATAGTATGAAGAACAGTAATGGGACTTCTAACTTACCTTAAAATAATAAGTTAGCCTGAATGATATGATGAGATAACTTCGAAGCAAGAAGCCAATTTGATTTAAGGTATTTAACATATAACTTACATAAACTTGCCTACACCTTATCCAAGAAGCTAAATGATTTGAAATAGTAGAGACTTTTCCCGCTTCACTTCAGTTCAGGCCATGTGATATGCGCATGCGTGAATATTTGAAAAAAGAAAAATAGACTAAATTAATAATCGAGTAGTCATGGTACGAAGGAAGGTAGCCCCGAGGAACTATTTGGATAGAAAATGAATATAACCCATTGTGTGGAATACAATCACCAGTGCAACCAGCCAGGTCTAGAACTTTTTCTAAAAAATAAATTGTCATACGATGAGAGGCGATAGATGTCAGCCGCAAATAATTTGACGCAACATGAAGAGTATTTATAGGATCAACACAGAAAGATACTCCTTATCCAACTGCTCAAAACATTATTTAATCAACTTTCATGTATCCTAGAGATGTTAGATGGTGACTTATTATCAAGATATGCCACGCCATATGCCCGACCATAGTTTAATGTTAGCGTGCTTGAGTATGAAGGCAGGAGTTTTAATACCGGTCAGGTATGAACAAGAGGTCGTTTATTCTTTAACTTGGTTTCTCGTCATCCCGCCAGACGAATATTGGTTGATTTTATAGAGATTTTTTTTTCATTACCCGCATGAGCTATCTAGATTTAATTTACACTAATGGTGTAGGGATTGGAAAGGTGAAATTTTATTTTTTTTAAACCCGAATTTTCGTGGAGAGAGAGAGAGTGAGAGCAAAAAAAACCATTTAGGAACTAACACTTTCAGTACAAGCAGCTAGGTTTCGAATCCCAACCTCACCGGCAATCCAGACCAAATAAGTATGGATGACGTCTCAGTCTGCTTGCGGATTCCTACAGTAAAATGTTCATATGAAGTGTCTTTTATAAAATACAAACAATATTTCTGCGGCCAAAATAATATGTTTTATTACTATTAGTGTTATTTTATAAGTAATGATAGTATCTATCAACAGTGACAGCTGAAGATCACTTGACTTGACTTATGAACACGCGAAAGCAAATATAGTATCTGATGGATGTGTCTGACTTTCCAACTTAGGACACGCACATTATTATTAATTTGCCCATCACTAATCATATAAATTAAATTAAGCCTAATCGAATATTAGCCATTTAATACTAAGCTTACAAATCAAAATCCTCTGTTTCAGCTGAACATTAATATTAATTCCTTAGTTTAATTGAATCCTAGATTAAAATAGGTCCAACAATTTTCTCATTAATTTGTTCAATTATTGTAAAAAGTATATGCTCAGGCCTATTTACAAGAGGATTATTCATTTTATACTAAAGATATTAGTCATTTTTAATGTATTTTTAAGGGGACTTTCCTAGGGGTGGGCTGGGCCATCGGTAGATATCGCGGTGGGCCGGTTTGTTTCGGGCGACCACAATTTTTTAAACTAAAATAAATATATTCATTTGAGTCTATATTATATTTTTATAAAATTGTAAACAAAAGTACCAGCGAGAAAATTGAGGTTACCAGAATACATCATTTGTGAAAAACCATCCCATTTGTTGTTTCTTGGTGGTGTTTGTAAGCAAACGTGATCTACAAAAGTATCGAGTGGAGGATCATTTTACAAACCTAATATATCAATAAATACACCCAGATATTGTGTTAACATTTAGAAACTGATAGTCGATAATGTAGATGCAATGATCTCGGGATTAAATTAACTAACAATAATAAATATATAAATACTTCACCTCGCCACTTTAGCTTACACTGAAACATAGCTTCAGGGGTAGATATTAATATATGTTATGGACCATCATATTTGTAGTCCCAGGCCGCTTGGGATGTGACAGTACACCCCTGGACTTTCCCTCGAAAGTTCAAATATAAGGGGTCCTATGTGGGTCCTAGCTTTTCTAGCTGTCAGATAAGGAAGGCCCTTCTTGTGATGATAGTAGTTTTAAAAAAGGCGATGCTAGGGAGAGAATAAAACCGACTGACCGACTGTTCCCGTGGTGTCGGAGGTGTTGACTTCTTGAGACCCAGGGCGTTGTGGTAGCCAGTCCACAGTCCCGCCACGTCGTCACCAGACATGTCCCTATCGTCGGACAGACGGACGTCTCCGTTGCGACCTGCGAACAACAACTCTGTTAGCATCGGTGGTGACGTGAGCTTCAGGACGAGCAGGAAGATTGGACCAGGTCTACAGTAGGAGTTATTATTTGTGTTTATGCTCTTCGTCTTACAACTCGTCCTGGCCATGGGCGTAGGGAAGGAGGGAGGGGTGTGTGTTCAAAAAACCCCACCCCAGCCTCGCAAAAAAATCCACAGATTTTATTATGAAGCTTAAAAATAGCCGTTTATCAAACTTTAAATAACTTATAAGAGGCATTCATTTTTTTTTAAATTCAAAGAACTACCAAATTTAATTTAAAAAAAAAAACACATATAGCCTAACTCAAATGAGTAGTAAGATGTGATTCTAAAAAATGAAAAAGTTCAGGCGAATAGTGCTAAAAGTGACGTCTAGGCACACTCGATTAAAAAAAAACTCTTATGAGGCCACTCCAAATAGCTTCTATATGCATATAATATTTGGAAAATTTTAAAGAGAGAACCATTCCTGTTAGCTTCTAAAAGCATTCAATTTTCAAAAATGTGTTGGGGGGATGGGGGAAAATTTAAATAGATTCTAAAGGCATATTATTTAAAAAATCATATAAACACTCTAAATAACTTATAGGGCATTCCCAATTTCAAAAATTTCTGGCCGAGGACCACTTCAAATGAATTCTAAGTAACCAAATTTATATTTTAAAAATCTGGTAAACACGTCTTAAAATATCTTCTAGAGGTATCCAAGTTTTAAAAATTTGCCGAAATAGAACTTCTTTAAACAGCCTCTATAAGTATCTAAATTTTAAAATATTTTGGGTGAAGCACTATTCTAAATCGATTAATCCAGGGGTCCCCAAACTTTTTGAGACCAAATTTTCAGATTTTTCGTGCGACGTCCCTGTACCGTATATATATTTTTTTAATTGCCCAAATTCGATTCAGTGGCATTTTAAAAAGAAAATTGTAATTTACATTAGTAGTTTGTATTCTTTTAAATGTAAAAATACAAAATTAGAACATTTATTATTATTATTAGTACCGCGTCTTACTACCCGTTCGGGTTGTACGCACTTACGCTAATGTGTAATGGTAGGGTGATTGTGAGATGAAATGGAGGACCTACAGTTTAACGTGGTATCCAAACCACGGTGGAGGCCTGGCACTCCACACATTCACAAGTTGTGATTAATACACGTCTTGTCAGAGGTGAAGGAAGGGTTTGGCAATCAGATACATCTGTGCCGGGACCGAGGATTGAACCCCGAACCCACCCCACCCCCCCAAAAAATTAGAACAAAATTAGAGAACTGAACAAGAAGGAATTAGAGTTTACACGCGTTTTCTTGTATGATTTATTCGATTCTTTAAAATATGTACGAGTACACGTATTGAAAATCTGAATGTTGCATTTCACTATATATTCTAAGTTTTAGTTTTTAGTTATAGCCGTGACGCTCCGGACCAAGACCGGTGACGCACCAGGGCGTCGTGACGCACAGTTTGTGAATCTCTGGATTAATCAGAAGAAAAAGGCTGAGGAGTGCATTCCATAGGAAGTATCTCCGGCAATCGCCTAGAAAAGAGCGTGGAAAAGTACCGATGGCAGAAACTCCCCTGCACTCTATCGGAATACAGAGATACCAACGGCATTAGTGGGAAAGGTTTGTTTCCCTTGCTGCTACTTTCCAACCGGTTTATTAAGGTGGGGATGTGAGGAGTGAGAAAAAAAAAGTGTTTTTGCAGGTTTTATAGCAAAACATTTATTTTGGCTAAAATAAATATAATATTGCTTAGGTATAGACCTAAGAGTTTAATTTTATTCATATGGTGATATCGACAGTTGTTGAATATCTATCATAGCAGAGCGGCATTAAATGACAGACATTTTAAAGGAGAATAAGTTGTTATTAAATTTCAGGACACGCTTGATGGATATTTCACAACTGTTGATATCACCTTGAGTAGAAAATTAAACTGTATGTTTCTACTAGAGCAATTTTTAATTTATTTTGACAAAAGAAAATTTAAAAACGGCAAACACTGTTACCTTTTCTCGCGTCCCCTACATCCCCACACTACCCGCCTTGGTGGCGTAGCAAGCTAACGCGCTAGTTTTGTGTTGAGCTATATGGTTTCCCCAATCACGCTCCCCGCAAATGAGGGTTCACTTCATCTAAATTCAACCTTCCCGATTCCTAGCCCATTAGCATAATTAGTACATAAGCGTATAACCCAAACAGGTAGCAAGACGCGGTGCTAAATTAAAAAAAATCCCCACTCAATAAACAAGGGTGAAATAATTTTCAATATGTGTTTCGATTTCTCAAGGCTCTTAAAGTTGCCCGTAACGACCCATTTACGACCCTTGATTTAACAATACCACTTTAGATGCGTTTCAGATTCTCCCCTCCACACCCCTAGCCCTGAGATCGAGAACACAATTAATTCTCACTGACCCATCCAAACCCTATTACGATGGAGATTATTTCTTTCCCGCTAGAAAGGGGAGATGAAAAGCAATTGCCCCCTCGAGATTTGACTCGGCTTACTTGTTGATTCACAATTGAAAAGGCGGTAGAGAAACAAAGAGGATATAATTTGTTTGTTGTTTAAAAAAAAAGTGTTCACACATAAAAAAGAAGAAACATACACTGTTACATTTTTAACAACACGTAAAATACACATCCTACTAGATATTATTTAAAAGACCGGCCGACAACACCCACCCGCACAAAGACAATCAAACACACATGCACACACACAGACCCTCAAATCTCCATGCAGACCCCCATAACCTTAAACGGGCCTAAACTTCCAGACAGACCCTCAGAACCACATTGAGATCATAACGCTCATATGCAGACCCCAAGGACCCTCAAAACCACATTCAGACCCTAAAACCCACTCAAATATACACCCTATAACCCACAATCAGAGCCTAAAACACAAAAACAGACCCAAAAACTCGCATATAAACCCTATAGCCCACATACAGACCCTCAAAACCCACATTCAAGCCCTAAAACACACAAACAGACTCTAAAATACACAAACAGAGCCTAAAACCAACATAGACCCAAAACCCACAAATAGACCCTAACACCCACATACAGACCCTATAACCCACATATAGATCCAAAACCCAACAAACCCTATACCCCACATACAGACCTTCAAAACCACATATAGAAGACCCTCAGATACACTAACGCAAGTTCAGAGATTTCTTTACTGGCATTATATTTTAAAAGAACGTAATTGTTCTTCCTCACTGTTGCTGAAAACATTTCTTGAGACTAATGTGGTTCCCTCTCTTTAGCAGAACAGCTTCCACAGCCCTAGAAAGATATCTGTGCGACTGTATTTCGCTCGTCGCTCTGCCCGAGTATTGTCAAAGGAAGACAACTCTGACGAGCGTATTTTAAAATATGTTTCACAAAGCTTTCGAATCTCATTGGTGGTTGAAACTGCCCTCATAACTCTGGGTCCCTAGTACCTCCATCTCCAGCACCCCTCAACTCCTCTCCCACACTCCAAATTTGCTCAAAACTGCCCTCATAACTCTGGGTCCCTAGTACCTCCATCTCCAGCACCCCTCAACTCCTCCCCCACACTCCAAATTTGCACAAAACTGCCCTCATAGCTCTGGGTCCCTAGTGCCTCCATCTCCAGCACCCCTCAACTCCTCTCCCACACTCCAAATTTGCACCAAACTGCCCTCATAACTCTGGGTCCCTAGTACCTCCATCTCCAGCACCCCTCAACTCCTCTCCCACACTCAAAATTTGCACCAAACTGCCCTCATAACTCTGGGTCCCTAGTACCTCCATCTCCAGCACCCCTCAACTCCTCTCCCACACTCCAAATTTGCACCAAACAACCCGTTAAAAGTGTTAGAGAACGCACGGTTTAGGGATTTTACGCCTTAATATCTTAATTATAATACTAGGAAATAATATTCCAAGAGGTGTTCCCAGAATGAGCCAATAAGCAACTCTTCATACATTTCAAAATAACTCACTGAACTATAGAATATTATCCAGAGACCTGCATCATCAATCCAGAGGACACGTAGAGCTATAGAAGAGTCTCCAGAAAGACCTACACAATATATCCAGAAGACAAGTAGAGCTATAGAAGAGTCTCCAGAGAGACCTACACAATCTATCCAGAGGACAAGTAGAGCTATAGAAGAGTCTCCGGAGAGACCTACACAATATATCCAGAAGACAAGTAGAGCTATAGAAGAGTCTCCAGAGAGACCTACACAATCTATCCAGAGGCCAAGTAGAGCTATAGAAGAGTCTCCAGAAAGACCTACACAATATATCCAGAAGACAAGTAGAACTATAGAAGAGTCTCCAGAGAAACCTACACAATCTAGCCAGAAGACAAGTAGAACTATAGAAGAGTCTCCGGAGAGACCTACATAATCTATCCAGAAGACAAGTAGAGCTATAGAAGAGTCTACGGAGAGACCTACACAATCTATCCAGAGGCCAAGTAGAACTATAGAAGAGTCTCCGGAGAGACCTACACAATCAATCCAGAAGACAAGTAGAGTCATAGAGACCTACACAATCTATCCAGAAGACAAGTAGAGCTATAGAAGAGTCTCCAGAGAGACCTACACAATCTATCCAGAAGACAAGTAGAGCTATAGAAGAGTCTCCAGAGAGACCTACACAATCTATCCAGAGGCCAAGTAGAGCTATAGAAGAGTCTCCGGAGAGACCTACACAATATATCCAGAAGAAAAGTAGAGCTATAGAAGAGTCTCCGGAGAGACCTACACAATATATCCAGAGGCCAAGTAGAGCTATAGAAGAGTCTCCGGAGAGACCTACACAATCTATCCAGAAGACAAGTAGAGCTATAGAAGAGTCTCCAGAGAGACCTACACAATCTATCCAGAAGACAAGTAGAGTCATAGAGACCTACACAATCTATCCAGAGGACAATTAGAGCTATAGAAGAGTCTCCATAGAGACCTACACAATCTATACAGAAAACAAGTAGAACTATAGAAGAGTCTCCAGTGAGACCTACACAATCTATCCAGAAGACAGGTAGAGCAATAGAGACCTACAAAATTTATCCAGAGGCCAAGTAGAGCTATAGAAGAGTCTCCGGAGGAACCTACACAATCTAGCCAGAGGACAAGTAGAGCTATAGAAGAGTCTCCGGAGAAACCTACACAATCTATCCAGAATACAAGTAGAACTATAGAAGAGTCTCCGGAGAGACCTACACAATCTATCCAGAAGACAAGAAGAGCCATAAAGACCTACACAATCTATCTAGAAGACAAGAAGAGTCATAGAGACTTGCACAATCTCTCCAGAAGACACCTACACAATCTATCCAGAAGACAGGTCGAGCCATAGAAGAGTCTCTGCCGTACTCTAGTCTGGTCCCAGCCACCGTGTGAACGGCCGCATGCCCCCAGCAGCGCGATGTCGGCAGGCACAGTTCCCGGTAACGTGTTTTTAATTATGGTGGTGGGGCTGGCGGATCCGTCAGTTGGTTGTTTTCCACATCGCCCGTAGGGAGCAATTACCCACCATTAACTACTGCAAAGGACGGGAAGCCATTAAAAAAGAAGTATACTCAAGGGCTGTTGAAAAAAAGAAAGATCTGAGAGCACACAGTCGCTTAAGTGCGATCAACCTTACCTATTTCATTCCTTTTTCTTAAGAGATTGCGTTTAAATATTTTTAATGACGATAGTTAAATTTCTGTAGAGCCCATCGAGTTCCTTCTTACCTTATTTTATGACAAATATTACAACCAAACCCTGGATTATATCTTGGTACATACTTTATACTTGTGGACAGGAAGACAGAGAGGTCAGTCTAGTCAAATCTACATTTCCACGAACATTAATGCAACCACCCTACTAGATTGTATTTCGGGTAGGGTAGAGTTTCTCATTGGCACCTCAAGGAGGGAATAAGTAGTCCAATTGCAATAGCCTAGCTCCTTCTCGGCATCTAAAAGAAGGGATTATAGGTAGACCGAGTGCAATAGTCTAGTTCCCGGGACTCTTAGGTCAGTAGGCAGACACTCTACTGTCNTCTCAAAGAAGGGATTATAGGTAGTCCGAGTGCAATAGTCTAGTTCCTCCACGACCTCTCAAAGAAGGGATTATAGGTAGTCCGAGTGCAATAGTCTAGTTCCTCCACGACCTCTCAAAGAAGGGATTATAGGTAGTCCGAGTGCAATAGTCTAGTTCCTCCACGACATCTCAAAGAAGGGATTATAGGTAGTCCGAGTGCAATAGTCTAGTTCCTCCATGAGAACTTAAATTCCAAAATGACTAAAAAAACATATAAAATATACCATTTCTACAATAAGGGGATTATGTACAGAGTTTATGTACTTATGAGGCATTGTATTTGACAAACAAAAGAAAAAAAATGGTTCATCAAAATCTAGGCCTTGATTAATTTTTTTTAGATAATATTTGACGGTAAACTGGATAAGCGTATCGTAATGCAACGGTGTGAGCACATCAGCATATGAGGAAATGTGTGTGACCGCGCGGCGACTTGTGACGCAACGCAACACACCGTGCCGTACCCGTTGTGAGAGAGTCTTTAAACCAAGGGTCACAAACTGGCGAACCATGGGCCTGATGTGGCCCGCAGACGTTTCATTTGGGATCCACGCAGTAATTTTAATAATTCAATAATAAAACTAAAAACAACTCCATGGCTTGAGCCCGACATCGAGCGGCCGCCGCCGTTAGCGATGATAGTGCCAACATTTGTGGTTAGAGGTTGTCATGTGGTCAGCACAAGGAGACCTTTGGCTGTTAATCTCAGTTTTCTAAACCAAAGCTGCCACTTCTTTATTCAAGTAGCTCCTCATTTGTTCTCACGAGGCTGAGTGGACTCCATTCCAGACAAACTGCTTTACAGAAAAATTCTGAAAGCACCGGTGATCGAGCTCGGAACTTCTAAATCTGTCCACTAGACCACAAAGGCGGTCCCAATAAAAAATCTAAAACATTTTAAAATCAGAAGTTTTAAATAAAAATACGAATTCTTGTCTCCGCTTGAAAAATAGGAAGATCTTCCGTCAGATAAAAATGTGTCAGATGTCTGGTTACAAATCAAAGGCATAACGAATTACGAAAGGAGCATTACATATTTTACTACTTAAAGACCCACATCAGTGGCTACATGGACTAAGGAGTCACTCTCGCTGTAGACTGGACTGCCGATGACGGGTTTCAAATCCTGGTAAGGTTTACTGAGGGTGGTTTTTCATAAATGGTTTTCTAAACTCCTTTCTAGCGAATACGGGTAGACTTATGCTAAATTCAACTTTCCCCATTCTTAAAACATTCACGTAATTAGCACATATGCGCTTAGGCCTAACTGTAAAGAGAAGCGATGCTAGAAAATAATCGGATTAAAAATATGGGGTCCAATTTCATATATATTTGTATTATGTGTGTTACTTGTTTGCAACACACTTACTTAATCTATGGCAGTAGGAACTCTAAAGTTAATTGACGCACTTTTCCTTATCTTGAACTAGTTATATCCAGTCCATCTCATTACACCCTATCTCTTCAAGGTTAATTCCAATGTTATCCTCCCGTCTGAGTCTAGGTCTTCCCAATGACCTCTTCCCATTGGGTTTGCCAGTCAGTACCCTGAACAAGGTTCTGGAATCTCCCATTCACGCTGCATGTCCTTTACGCCGTAATCTACGAGATTCGAAACCTTGTGACTCATCATTGTATAAGCTCCCGCATTCCCCAGTAGCTTCATCCCTTTTTGGACCAAACATCTTCCAAAACAGCTTGTTTTCGAACACCCTAAATCTTGCATCACAATTCTGTAAAAATAAAGACAGTTTTATTTTATTTTTATTTTTACACCTGGCCCGTTTTACTCATTTATGTTGCCTGGCCCCTGAAGGCATATGAAGTTGTAAGTTGAATACTAAACAAACCAAAACTATTTTGAATATATTTTTATTTGTACATTCAACTCAATGGTTGAACGACTTAAGAATAAGATATGCGAAAAGTAGTTTATAAGAATTGAACCAGCAAAAAATGTGGATATATAGTCAACAAAAAAAACATAGTGATAAATATAAAAAAGTAAAAAATAGAATCGATTTCATCCGGCATATATTCGAACCCTATACCTTCTGGGTCAACAAGATACCTAATTCAAAATGTTTTTTCATTTCAAAATACTATTTCGCTTCCCTCGAAATGTCTCCTTCAACTGTTTTCAATCCAAGCATTTGCTCTAGTTACCAAGGACCGAACGAATTACAAAGTAACATTTCGCAATATTAACACCCCTGGTAGGTACATAGAAAGGTAGGAAGAAATAAAAATAAAACGTAGAAACGATGGCGAAAGAGGTACGATAGAAAAAAGAGAAAAGTAAAGTGTGGACGAAAAAAAACTTAAAATAAAAAAAGCAAGCATAAAAGGCCCACGTCGTCTCTCCTCGCCATCGAAAGGAAGTTTTCGTAAAAGGTAGAGAGAGTTGTCATGGCGACGAACCAAACACACGAGGTCGACCAAAAAGTATGAGTTGTCGAGTGGGTGGGAAGGGTTTTTTGTTGGGTTAAAGGGAAGTAAGGAGGGGGAGAGGGGTAGGTGGATCCCAACCAGTCCGAGCGAGGTACCACCCGCGCGCGTTAGCTTGACCTCTACGCAGATTTAGAATAAAGTTCGATAGGGTGGCAGTGTGAGATTTAAGGAGAGGTAAATCCAACAACTTTTATTAGTCGGTATCATGTCATTCTCCCGAGATAAGGGACCAAGGCTCGTTCTCCAATTTGTCCAAAAAATGTATCAATGATGCAACTGGGGTTTACGTTTTCACAGTGGTGAGTTACATCGGGACACAAGATGGTGTGTCCGTTTTAAAATTAAGTTGATTTGTAAGTCGTCGTAATGACATAATCGGTAGGTTCAGATAACGTACCTAAATACTCCAAATTAAAGGGGGAGATGGGTATAATTATCATCTTAATTTCACAGTGGCACGCTCATAATTGGAAACACTTGATTAGATGCGAGAAATCATGCATTGCCTATGGCAGAATGACGAGTATGGCCTCTTATCGTAGAATGGGGTTACATATAGTAGAATTATTGTAGGAAAACAATATTTCACAGTCACAAGAGTTACTTAAACAATTTTAATATATTCATACATAAAGTAATGTCATCTGCAACTGTCACTTTTGATAGATATGTTCAAATCATAATGCCTCTAAAATAATACTCATAAAAAATGTAGTTTCTAAACTGCTCTTCATATGAAATGTGGACTATAGAATTAATCGCCTCTATAGTTGGTATATGGGAGAAAACCACTACAATCACACCAGCCCTTATTTTTTAATACGTGCTGAGCCCATTTAAAACCATACTTAATTTAATTTATTTAATGCATTCTATTAAATATTGTTTGATATTTTTTGAACAATAATAGAAATAAAAAAAGTGTTTTTATACAACTTAATTAAAACCAGCATCTTACTCAACATCTAAACCACGTAGGGCTTTATGCAAGAACTTGAGTGTGCTCGAGACCACACTATCGGTCCACTAAGCATTCACTAACCTTCTTGCATACCGCCCCCAATGTCTTACTTCTACAAACAGTTGACATCCAGTCTCAATGATCACTACATGCGCGATTTTTTTTAAAAATCCGTCTACCACTTCCTTTGTCTGCGGTTTCAATGAATCGACCAATATAATATGAACTGTGGACTTACAGATTTAAAAAAAGAGACCGCTACAATTCGTCACACACAAAAATTTACAGACCCGCCTCGGTGGCGGCGTGGACTCAATTCTCTCTCCCCGCGAATGCGGGTACACTTCCTCTAAATTTAACCTTCCTTATCCTTAACCCATTAGCATAATTAGTACATAAGTACATAACCCGAGTAAGACACTAAATAAAATATACAGGGTGTATGCAAATTCACGCGATTCCTCTCCAGAGCCCTCTCGGCGTCTGTCGTTTTCGGGTTGTTTCGTTATAAGGAGGTATCTCGATAGTAGTTTCTTGAACATATAGTTGTGTACCTTGTATTTGATCCCCACCAGAGAAAGTTATTATTTTCACAGGGTTGCCACTATTTTCTCATTACCAAATTCCCTGTGTTTTCTCGATTCTCTCGGTTTTTCGGGTGCGTGGTCACATCATCAATCGGACCTGTGGTCAATTGGTCTAAAAATAAGGCATTTTAGAGTGTTTTTTTCATTTGCCCCCCATCTTACTACCCATTCGGGTCATCTATGCGCTAGTTACACTAATGTATTAAGGGTTAGGAGGGTTGAAGTTGGAGGAAGTGTGCCCGTATTCACATAGAAGGAGAGAAGAAAACCGATGGGGTAAAATACCTCAGTAAACCCGACCAGGATTGAACCCTGATCTCCCCGTCTGCGGCAGTCTAGTTTATTCCAAGAGTAGTACCTTAGACCATGCGGCCGCAGAAGAGGGTCATTTTAGAGTCGCATTAAATTTAGTTGTAATCGAGGGTCCCAAATTTCTTGCTGTGCGCACTACTGGTGGTTTTCTCATCCTCTTTCCACGCCAATACAGATGCAGTTACTCTAAGCCCAGCATTGATGAGCACGCAGGGCACATATGTCAGAATTATCCAGTCTAATTTGCAGGTTACTATGGTGGTGATTGGGTTTTAGTCAGTCGGTAAGTTGTGAGCCTGAATAAACATGCGTTCAAAAGGGAAACGTCACATTCTCTGAGGTAAATAATTTTTTTAAAAAAACTACTTAGGAGACTGCATACCTGCCATTATAAATATTGTTTGTAATAAAATAAACAATAGTATCGGAATTTGAACCTTATAAGATTCAAAAGAGCGAGAGACAAAATAGTTTGATATTCTACTTAGGAATGTTAAAACGTGCATCACACGACTTACAAATTAACAACCTAGGATGGTATGTATTAAAGGCGTGTGAAGCTTCGAGACTTCGACTTGACTTCGAAACAAACATCAGCCTCGACTTCGCTTCGAAGCTTCGCCAATAAAAATGACAACTAAAATATTCCATTTATGCTCAATTATAGGCATTCTGAGCTGTTTTGTACAGTAAAAACTAATATTTATGTGGAAAAAATCTGAAAAAGGAATTGCACGGTGTGACGGATAATAACTTGATTTGTCAGAGTAACACGAAATATTACAAACAATAACTGTGCAATAAAACGTTTTCCAAGTAATTTTATTGCATAAAGTAACATTTATAAACATGATATAATATTTTTTCAAGCATAAAACAACTAAAAGAAAATATTCGAACTTCGATTCGGCATCCAGAATATGTTTTATATTCGATTCAAGTTCGCTTAAAATCGATAAAGTTACCCTCTACGGTGGTCACGTGGTTTAACGCGCTAATATTGCAAAAGACTAGACTGCCGACTTTTTATGATCACGGTGTCTTACTAATTGTTCAACTACCCTCAATATAACCGACAAGGATTTGAATCCTGATCTATCCGTGATCAGTGATAAAGGGGGTGGGGGAGGTTTCTCTAAATAAAGAATAGTCCGCATCAGTGGTCGCATAGTCTAATCTAACGCGTAGCTTTCGTTTTAGACTAGATTGCCGGTGATGGGGATATCGGGATTCGAGTCCCAGTTGGGGTGTACTGAGTGTTTTTTCTTTCATTAAATGGCTTCCTCACTTTCCCTTCAAGCAAATTCTGGTAAGTTTCCATTTAAAAAAAACACCTTCCTCATTCCTTAAATTTGCGTGATTAATGTTTGCGTAAAACCCAAACACGGTGCAAAAAAAAAATTAAGCTTAGTTTTACATGTTAATTTTCTATCAAAGTAACACTGGCACCTCAAAAAGCATCCGTCCAGTAACGACCTTCTCTTTATACCTCCGAGGTACCTTTCACTAACGTTTATTTATGCAACAGGCTTTCGGCGCGGAGATTGTGCTGCTTTCTGGCGGAAGGAGCCGCAAAACGACGGAAACGGGTCAGACAGCCCTCCCCACGAAAATGTCATCGCGCCCATCTTATCTGAGTTATCGTTAAGTATTTTGAAAAGTTTATGGTTGTCTCGGGTTTCATTTTCCGGGTCCTAGTTTTATTAGGACAGGGTGAGCGGGGACTCTAGTAAGGAAGTGTGGATTTGGCTCTCTGATCACGTGACAAATCAAACCCGATTGTCATCAAAATACCAGCTGGCTTAGGATCGTGTTTTTAAGTGCTAAAGTGAGTTTAAATTATTTTTAAACTTTTTTATTTTTTGTTGAAAAACTATTTGTACTCTTAGTAATAATAAACTTTTGTTTAGAATAAACATCGGCGGGTACCTTCTCAAATACTTTTATTGCTATACTAGATATATACTATAATATTTACAGAAGTTTTAACGAATTACATGTAAAACCTTGATGAACTTCAATGAATATATGAAAGTGGTTTTATAATAATGAAAATGTTAAGGAATGTTCCCAACAAACTGTTTATTCTAAAACAAAAATGTCCTTATCCAAGTGAGACCAAATGGTTTCCTATCAAATAAAAATCTTTAAAAAAGTTCAAAACGAACTAGAACATAGGCCTCTAATATATTAGTTTTAATTTGTTTGATGAAGGCAGGAGATTATGGTGGTAGGAGAGGGGACTCGTGGAAAGATCCCCCCAACAGGAAAGGCAATGATTTTCATCACATCCCTTATGAAGTATTTAAAAAAAACATAATTGGGTGTTATAATATACGAATTTTATAAGACTATTATTTTAAAAGCCAGTGTTTTTGTAGTTTTTATGTGTTTTTTTTGACCAAATAAATAAAATATTGCTTTCGTACAAACATAGAGTTTAATTTTCTCCACATGGTGATATCAACATTTTTTAAATATCTGTTATGAGCATAGCGTCATTCAATGACAAACTTTTTAAATGAAGATAAAAAGTTTTCATTAAATTCCAGAAGAGCCTTGACAGATATTCAACAACTGTTGATATTACCATGTGAAAAAAAATTAAAACATATGTTCCTACTGAGGCATTAATTGATTTATTTTGACAAAAAAAAAGTTTTGATATAAAAACTGCAAAAGCACTTACCTTTTCTCGCGTCCCCTACATTCCTACCTTAAGAAAACTCAAAGTCAAACAACGGTTACTCTCCCCTGCGCAACTCTCGAATATCTATCGGCTACAACAAGGGTTAAAAAAAAAACCTGACGCAATGTGTCCGCGAGGGACTAGACGCTAAAAAAACAACCAAATACTTTGAGAGGACTCAGTTTGTGTGTGAAACGACGCGTTTGTAACATTATCAGCCCCGCAGCACAAGGGCCACAGTTTTGAGCCCACGCGCGAAGCTACTGCGCGTGCGTTGCGACCGGTGTGTGACCTTGTCGTTGCCGTGGATACCCAACCCGTCAGCGGTGAACACAAGGGATGTGGTAAGGCGGCCCTTCGCAACATCAGACCTTTCCCAAATTAACTGTCGTGGGGTGAGGTGGGTCCTAATAGGTTGCTCTACGAACACACACCTGTATCTGCACATGACTTACAAACTAGCTCGCCCTGTAGTCCCTAGAATAACCCCATCCCTGCTTGAAGAAGTCCACAAAAAGTTTTAGGCTTTCATCTTTGATAAATTCCAATTCCTAATCCGTTGTTTATTAATGACATTTACCTCTCATACTTACGCAGCAATACCCTACATATTAGCCAATCCAGCACCTAATTATTTTCTTACATTAGGCTCTAAGTTTTTATTACCTGCATCGGTGGCCGCATGGTCTAAGTCGTCACTCTTGTGTTAGTCTAGACTGCTGATGTTAGGAAGATAGGGGTTCTGCAAATCCCACTCGGGAGTACTGAGGGTGGTTTTTACTAAACGGTTTTCCACTCTCTCCCACGTAAATGTGGGTACACTTTCTTTAAATTCAATCTTCATTAACTCACTAGCGTAATTAGTACAAATACATACTACCCGAACAGGTGGAAAGACGAGGTGCTAAAGATTTTTTGTTATATTTGCCTATGACACTAATGGCTACTTTTATGGCAACAGTTCTCTTTTACAAAAATGATAACTAATTTAACCGGAAAAATTAAAACAGACAAAAAATCCCCATACTAACGCAAGTATTTCGAATGTTTGTGTAAAAGGACGAACAAACAAAATATCAAACGATTATTGGGTCCACCCGGAATCGAACCAGACGTGTAGTGGATATCTTTCATGGTTATAGGTCACGTCTCACGAACCGGAGAGTAAAAGTTGAAACTAGAAACAGGTCATTTACAATATTCTACAGATTAAGATTCATTTCAGTTCTAGATTTTTTTTTTTCAAATTCCGTTTTTTTGTGTGTGTACCATATCTCTCTGCACGTTAGGGCTATCCACATAGTGGGGAAGAGAAAGATAAATTTAGAATAAATGTACCGTTTCCACCAAGGTTCTTAACTGAAGAACCGGGGGAACTGAGGCACCGATGAACCGAACTGACCTATCCAAACATTATTCTCTATGATCCTACATTCTGCGTGTGAGCACACATAGAACCAGTGTGTTGGACCTACAGTATAATTTTCATAGGAAGAGCTTTCTATGACCACTAGAAAACTTACTGGGTCTATTTTCACTTGTTATTATTATTATTATTATTATTAATATTAGCACCGCGTCTTACTACCCGTTCGGGTTATACGCATTTACGCTAATGTGTTATGATAGGGTGATTGCGAGATGAAATGGAGGACCTACAGTTTAACGTGGAATCCGAACCACGGTGGAGGCCTAGCATTCCCCACATTCACAATATGTCTTGTCAGAGGTGAAGGAGGGTTTGGTAATCAGATAAATCTATGCCGGGACCGAGGATTGAACCCCGGCCGCCAGCACAGAAGTCTGACACCTTACCTCTATACCACCAGGTCACCTATTTTTTTCACTTATTCTTTTGACATGTCATGTGAAATGCATCGATCAGTTTTGTTAGATGTTATCAATTATTTTAAAATAACAATAATAATATGTTTGTCCACTATCAATGTTCACATTAAGAAAATTTATTTGCATTTTCTAAAGGTTGCTTCCTACCAAATTCCCATTATGGTTTTCTGTTATTTTATATAGGCTCTAGTTGAGCATGCTTTTACTGATTTTAAATTAATTGTTACTCAGGTATCCTGTTTATTTTTTAAAACAACTTAGCCCTAGTTCGAACAATCAACGGCGCTTTAAAGTGAGGTTGTAGGGAACGCGAGAAAAGGCCAGTGTTCTTGCATTTCTTATATCAAAACTTTATTTTAATAAAAATAAATCAAATATTGCTTCAATATAAACATGGAGCTTAGTTTACTTCTCATGGTGACTTCAAGAGTTATTGAATATTTATCAAGGGTGTTCTGGAATTTTATGAAAACTCTTTCTTTTCATTTAAAAATTTTCTCATCTAATGTCGTTATGCTCATTATAGATATTCAATAAATGTTGGTGTCACCTTGTGAAGAAAAGTAAACTCTATGTTTGTTCTGGAGCCATATTTGATTTATTTTGACCAAAACAAATAAATGTCTTTTATAAAAACTGCAAAAAACACTTGACCTTTTCTCTCGTCCCCTACAACCCTACCTTAAATGTAAAAAGATGAAAAGGTTGCCTGAAGGAGTAAATAGTAAAATATTATGATATACACGAATTTTGTAAGAAAATTTATATTCCTCATTCTTCCTGTATACTTCTTTTATACTCTATGTCTATCCATCAATAATGTTTTATATATGTTGTCAATACCTCCCCTATATCCCCTCTTTTCCCACAAACGCTTTTAAACTTCTTTAGCTCTCACCCTCCCCCATTTATTATTTCCTTTACTTCGCATGAAGAGTTCTACCAACACCCCCGCCCTTCCCACCTCTCATTCACACCCTCGTGCGATTTTTTTTAATTTTTTTTACCATTCGACATTTTTATTCGAGATGAAAAAGGGTATTCCTTCATTTTTTCTGCTATTGATATATATAAGGTGTTTTAAACATTAGTCATATAAAGAAAATTATGTGCGACATGACTAGATTTGATTTTTTTAATTGCAGAACTTATTTCTTTTAGGGTTGACAAATCAGTGAGTGATAGATAAGTCATGTTATGGCTCATTTTTCCCAAATATAATATTTAAACAAAAATCAAATTACTTTTGGACGCAATAAGTGTTTTTCTATTGCGAACTAATAAAGAGGTATTTTTTGTGTGTACTCTCCCACGTCTTATACTCTTGTCCGGGCTACAAACATATGCGTGAGGGAGGAGAGCGGATTAAAAAAAATAAAGAAAAGAAAGGTAAAACACCTTAACTACCCAGGCTGGATTCAAACTCCGACTTTATAAGCATCAGAAAATTAGATAATGGCTTCTTAGTCCACGTGACCAGTGAATTAAAGAGAGATAAAGTAATGTGCATCAATTAATAACTACTAGAGTTTGTATTTAATTTGCACGTTCTAGCGTCATTAGTGACCATTATGTTAGACCTCACCCAACAAGGAAACTAAACCTAATTTTAAGGATACGCGACTGAGATTCGCTCGGAGAAAATATGTGAAAACTCACGCACGGTGTTTCAATGCACTCGGCAGGTATCGAACAGCGGGTCTTTTAGAGGGATACTCAGCTCTGTCTGTTATACCAAGCCCCACAAGACAGCAGTCCAGCCTAGATGTGCTGAGGTGTTTAATTTTTCTTTAGGTGGGGTTGTAGGAAACGCGGAAAAAGGCCAGTGTTTTTGCAGTTTTTATAGCAAAACTTTTTTTGGCCAAAAGAAATAAAATGTTTCTTCAGTAGAAAAATATAAATTAATTTTCTTTACGTGATGATATCAAAATTTCTTAAATATCATTTTGTCAAAAGCATAGCGGCATTAGATGAGAATTGTTTTTAAAAGAAGAGAAAACGTTCTCATTTAAGTCCAGGAACGGGTAGTAATACGCGGTGCTAATAATAATAATAATAAATTCCAGGACACCCTTGACAAATATTCAACAACTAATGATGCGACCATGTGAAGAAAATTAAACTTTATATTTATAATGGAACTATATTTGATGTATTTGGTCAAAAAAAAGTTTTTAAACAAAAAGTGAAAAAATTATTATTATTATTATTAGCACCGCGTCTTACTACCCGTTCGGGTTATACGCACTTACGCTAATGTGTAATGGTAGGGTGATTGTGAGATGAAATGGAGGACCTACAGTTTAACGTGGAATCCGAACCACGGTGGAGACCTGGCATTCCTCACATTCACAAGATGTCTTGTCAGAGGTGAAGGAAGGGTTTGGTAATCAGATAAATCTTTGCCGGGACCGGGGATCGAACCCCGGCCGCCAGCATAGAAGTCTGACACCTTACCCCTAGACCACCAGGTCACCAAAAAGTGAAAAAACACTGGGCCTTTTCTCGCGTTCCTTACATTCTCACTTTAATGGTTAGTTATTCTACAAAAACGCTGGTACATTTCCTCTAAATTTTAACTTCTTGATTCCTACCCCAACAATGTAAATATGTTATTATCCCGGATAGATACGAGTAATAAGGCATGGTGCACAAAAAGTAGCTTGATTAAATATGAAGATAGGTTAAATATGTTTAAATAAAAACAGCCGATAGCTTTCTTCCAATTTTTTTTTCTTTATAAAAAGTTAACAATCTTTTTTTTATTTTTCGCAAATGAAATGCTTTTTTCTTCTTATTTTATTCTTATGGCCATGCAAGAGAGAAAGAAAACATCAAATCTACCGTTCCTTTTACAAATTCCTTACTTTAGTTTATGTTCCTGTTAAAAAAAAAGATCCACTTTTTTCCTATCTCCTCCATCCCATTACTCTACTTTACCCCCTCCCCTTTGAAGAGGAACATATATGTGTCCTTTTTCATCCATCGTAGCTTCTTCTTTTATTCTAGAAGGGGAACAACAAATCTACGGTCGTTCATCTTACACGCTTGCTTTTTTTTATATAGATTTTTTAAAACTATTTTACTTTTTTTGTCCTTGACGAAGGAAACAAAAGAATCGTCACTCTAGTTTCACCTTGTGTCTTTCCTTCTATCTAAAAGAAGAAAAAAAAGTTGTGTATCTTCCAAACGTGTCTGTATGGGTACCTAGAACACTTTAGTAAAGGTAGTAAAATGTAAAGAACCCGCTGCAGAGAGATTTTCCTGGAGGGAGAATGGAAAGTCACTCATGGTTGAAATAGGTCGGACTCAAGAACAGCACTAAGATAATAAGACTAATATTGTCATTGATTTAGTATACACTATTTGGATTATTTAACGTGCACATTATGAGCCAACCAATTATATCGATACACAACTTACAAACTAACTTAATTCTATGACCGACATGGCACCCAGGTCTCCAAAAACTAGTTAATCCTTTTAAAGGGATTATCACTTGTATGAGACTGTAATACCTTTACACGACCTCTCTTATCACTTGTATGAGACTATAATACCTTTACCCGACACCTCGTATCACTTGTATGAAACTGTGATACCTTTACCCGACCTCTCTTATCACTTGTATGAGACTGTAATACCTTTACACGACCTCTCTTAGCACTTTATGAGACTGTGATACCTTTACCCGACCTCTCTTATCACTTTTATGAGACTGTAATATCTTTACCCGACCTCTCTTATCACTTGTATGAGACTGTGATACCTTTACCCGACACCTCGTATCACTTTATGAGACGGTGATACCTTTACCCGACCTCTCTTATCACTTGTATGAGACTGTGATACCTTTACCCGACCCCTCATATCACTTTATGAGGCTGTGTTAGCTTTATCCGACCTCTCTTATCACTTGTCTTATGAGGCTGTGATAGCTTTATCCGACCTCTCTTATCACTTTATGAGACTGTGATACCTTTACCCGACCTCTCTTATCACTTGTATGAGACTGTGATACCTTAACCCGACACCTCGTATCACTTTATGAGACCGTGATACCTTTACCCGACCTCTCTTATCACTTGTATGAGACTGTGGTACCTTTACCCGACCTCTCTTATCATTTGTATGAGACTGTGATACCTTTACCCGACCTCTCTTATCATTTGTATGAGACTGTGATACCTTTACCCGACCTCTCTTATCACTTGTATGAGACGGTGATACCTTTACCCGACCCCTCTTATAACTTGTATGAGACGGTGATACCTTTACCCGACCCCTCTTATCACTTGTATGAGACTGTGATACCTTTACCCGACCTCTCTTATCACTTGTATGAGACTGTGATACCTTTACCCGACCCCTCTTATAACTTGTATGAGACGGTGATACCTTTACCCGACCCCTCTTATAACTTGTATGAGACTGTGATACCTTTACCCGACCTCTCTTATCACTTGTATGAGACGGTGATACCTTTACCCGACCCCTCTTATAACTTGTATGAGTACGGTGATACCTTTACCCGACCCCTCTTATCACTTGTATGAGACTGTGATACCTTTACCCGACCTCTCTTATCACTTGTATGAGACGGTGATACCTTTACCCGACCCCTCTTATCACTTGTATGAGATTATAATACCTTTATTTGATCTATCCTATCATTTATACCACTAGAAGTCCCACAAGAACGCTATCGTTGGAAAGCTTAATCCTGATGAGACACACCCCTGTTTTTTATCCTTCATCTTTCAACCCCTTCCCAAACCGACAGTAAGGTTGGCAAAATCTCCCATCCCTCTTTTATATAACATTTCGTCCTTTCCTTCTACAGCCCTTCAATCTCCTCCCCAACTCCCCTTTTCCTTCCAAACCTATTTTATTTCGGCTTATGCCATACTCGCCCTTAGCTAGCTCGCTCTACTTCCCCCCTAAAAAAACTTCAACCCCCTATCACACCGTTGAAAAAATCCTCCCCCTAAAACTGGCGCTTCTAAGGCCCATAACTAAAAAAGAGAACCTTACTCTTTTGTACTCACTCGCCAATTCGTAGAAAATGTTTGAGCGCTAGTGGCTACAATAACATTATATATATATTAATACTATATATAATATATTAATACTATATATATGAAAGTTATATCCATTACTTAAATGACGGTATGCATATTATAATGGATGAATTATACATGAAATTAAGATATTTAGTTACTCAGGTGTCTTAGCCAAACACTTTTAAAATTGCCTGACTTTTCAAAACTATCCAAAGCCAATTAGTTTCCCAGCCATTATGTATAAATATTAATATAATACAAACGTGATTTTAATAAAATTGCAACTAAATGTCATAATATTTCTAGAAATATACACATTCTGCAATTGTGCCACTTAATGAAAGGGTTAAAGGGTTTCAGCCTCAAGCGATGGGCTATTGGGTCTTACGATCCAAGTTATTTCAGATCATAATTGAGCCATTAAAAGATCGCCGTACACCAGCACAGTTTACAATTGCTGTGAGAAACATTCTTTTTTAGTTTCTTTTTCCTATAACGTAATTGAATTTTAACGCATTGCATGGGCATGACTCAACCAAAGACGCTCGGTAGACACGTAAATCCCATTCCGACCTTGAGAATTGAGATTAATTTGCTCAAGTGTGTTAAAAGAGAGATCTGCGGTAAATATTAACAAGAAGAAAAAATCGACTTTGGTATATAAAAGCTGCGTTTTTTTAGTGAATATGTAAAATGTACCTGAATTTTCACTGATCACACAAATTTCCTGATTTACCTATATTCTAGGTTTTACAATTAAATGGATACCATGTTACGATTTCTAATTTCCATAGACAATTAAAAGTAAATTTCTTGTGTTTAACAGAAGTAGGGAGGAAAGAGGGCTTTTGGGACACAATTTTAAGGTGCTCATGAAACATTTTTGAATTCTTAAAATATTCCGGTAGGTCTCGACAAGACTTGACACGATAGATTTAATTATTAACATATCTGAACATGTCTGAACATGTTGGAAATTCAAGATGGTCTCCTATATACTTTACAACGTGATATGTAAATTCAAGATGGCGGATCGAATACCTAACAACTCAAGCTAATATCCGTATATCATCCCAGTTTTATGCGGTAGGGCATCATTTCCACATAACTACTGACATGGTTTGATCACGTTTGATGAACGCATATCCTGGTAAGGTTACGCGTTTTATTCCCTTCTACTTCCCTTTCTGTTCTTGCCACACCCATTTTTGTGGCTTTGTCACCATTTTGATACCCCCATACTTTGTATTTGATGTAAGACCCTCGCATTTGAGCTTGTTTGAACTGGTTTGATGGCTGCAGTTACTTGTAAGGCTACGCGTATTCTTTCTCTAGTCTCTCCACCACACCAGTATTTTGTTGTAGAGAACCATTTTCACATCACTACTAGCTTGTTTGAACACATTCAACGATCTCTTTTCCTAGTAAGGCTCAAGATGTCACTACCCCCTCTCCCCCCTATCTGGGCCTCTGAGGATGTTAAACGTGTCGGTTACTATCAATCTAAGATGACGTCGCAGGCTTACTCCCTTCTTCTGGTAACTCAGCCAGCCCTTGAACCTGGCGGAGTTTTTCTAACGTACGCTGAAAGATCTGAACAAGTCTAAACCTGTCTGGGAAATGGGTGGAGAGGAGAAGGGTCTTTAGATAACTAAGCAGTGTAGGTGAGAAATATTTAAATTTACTATACACAACCACAGCTTAGCCAATCATACTATGCCTGAATACAGATAATCTATAGATGTTTAATAGAACAATTGGGTGGGCTTAAATATGAAAAAAAATACAAGTAAATGAGTGTCAATATAATTCAATAAAGATCTAAGAATTGATATTCGCCCTAAGCAAATCCTTCTTACGCGAGGCTGCTCAATCTCTTGATCCAATTTATGAATTTTAATCAGTCTTTCACGCATGATGTTCACATATCAGTCTTTTATTTTGTATTTGTGGTTAAACAATTTAATCTGGTGAAACAAGCACTCTGAACGTTTAGCAAAAAGCATGTAGGGCATCTTGCCGATTTCACAAATAAGGTTTTATCCCAACCATTAGCATATACAAATCTAATTGAGCGACTAAGTGTATACATAAGGTCAACCTTCGAGTCATAATCTAGAACACCTTCCCACTCAATTATACTATTAGTTTTCAGCCATTGATCTTAATACACCATCTGAATATCGTTTAAAGGATATAGGTTTGAAGGACGTATTTAGTGTTAGAGAAGTAACTGACCCAACAGTCATAAGTTAAACGGGGAAATGTTCTGGGAGATCCACATGTTTAAGTCCTTCTATGAACAGAACAGAGTCCATTGTGGTGTTGAACGGTAGCTACACTAACGCAGGGACACTTATCACAACGTTTATAAGGAGAATGGCTATCTCCCTCAACTGGTCATGATTAAATAGAGGATGATTCAAGTATCCACCTCACCCTGTCTACAGTAGAAACACAACCAATGATAAAATTCGACGGACTGCTTTCGTTGATATCGTATCATCTTATATAGCACTCTTAACCCATTCATGGAGGAGTTGGACATTTTGACGACCACGTGTAGGTGGTACCGTAATGACTTATATACTTTGTTGCAGTAGATTTGTGTTTAAAAGACATCAAGGAAGGACAACCAAGATCACTCAGCTCGTAAAAGTTTTAATCAACTCTTTTGGTAATCATATTCTGAACCCAAGCTATCTTATCAATTCCTTTAACATGTATCTTAGGTTTTGATATGTATAGTTTTTCGGTTTCTAGATGTGAATCTATAATGGTTTCAAGTTCAGAGTAGAACACATGATCATTCTCCCAGGCTAGTCGAAGAGGTTGAGTAGTTATCCATTCAACAATCAACCTGCAGCCTAGAGAAAGTAAACCCTTTCTCAAACTGTGGTAGAAACGTATAGCGATCTACATCAGGATCACTATCCTCCTCAGGTGGACGAATGATTACTGCCTCCTTGAAGATAAACTCTCCATCGTCACACATGAACCCTTGCATCTCGATAAACTTGTTTACTTAATGTGGAAAAAGAATTCTCAACCATCTCCATCTTGGTAAAACTTAATCATGACTCTCTGCAAACATTCAAGTTCTGACAAGTATAATAGCATCTTCCAGTCACAGATGATCAAACATTAAAACAGGTCTCCTTAAAAACAAGGTCATCGTCTCCTTTCTCCACATCAGCTAAATAAAGTCAGTCTTGGAACAAATCGTTTAGTCACTCCTCACTTCCTAAGCTAAATAAGTATCTACCTGTCTGGGATGAGGGGAGTTATTATATAGATAATTAAGAGTGTGAGTAAAGGTTGACAAACCCTCCTTCCCGGCTGGTCTAAGCCTGTCTGGAGGAAGTTGGAGAGGAAAAGGTCAAATGAGCACTACAGATAAAATAGATTTGATTTTATTTAAATCAAAATAATCTACCATACATACAGTAAACATGACATTCTAATCCTAAATATTGATACACGATGGTAGCAGTTTAAGGGGCAGTAGTAAATGTGAAAGATAACCATAAAAAACATAATTAATTAAAATCAAAAGGCTGACGAGATAATAGTAATGGGATGAATTAAATGCAAAAGTTATACACATACAAATTATTAAAAAATATATATAATCGATTAAATACAAGAAAATCAATAGACAAGGTCCAAACAAGGTATATGGTAAACAATAATTTATATAAATAGGTTGTTTCCCTGGAGTCCTTCAAAGTTCAAGAATATTACGATCACCTTTATGACGCCTCTTAATCATAACAAGAACACGCCTAAACTTCTTAGGTTGACGTTTGGATACTGGAGGGTTGATTTCCTCAACAACTGTCTTCTTCCCGGCTTGACTTTTAAGTTCTGGAGAGTTGTCTCCTTCCAAATATGCCTTTCAGTTAGATGTTTAGACTCATCAGTGGAGTGTATACTAGTGTATGTCTCGTCTTGACAGCTTCAGCAACGTGATCATTGAATTTCTATATATTCATTTATCGATCCAAGATTGTGAAGGAAATAAGCCACAGTCAACCTCGTATCATTCTGTATAGCGCTCTTAGTCAAATCGCAAAAAGTCTGACTGATGAGGCTTAAAATACTTGAACCACAGATGGAGGAGTCTGATATTTTCTTATGCATATGAGTAGAACGAATCCTTATGAATGAGGGGGGAATTTCCAACATAGAATTGGGTTTTAAGAGTTTTCAATTATAAACACCCTATATCCTCCAATTCATAAAAGTAATATAATCATCACTATTAGTAATTACACTTTGAAACCAAGATATCATCTTCAAGCCTTTAAAAGAGATTGCAGGACGTTCCGTATCTAGCTGTACTCGTTCTAGATGTGAATCGAGGTTGGATCCAAGTTAGGTGTAGAGCACATCACCACTCCCCCATGCCAATCTGTGATAATGAGTAGTCACCCATTTCACATACCTCTTGGTTCACGAAAAAAGAAGATCGATCTCGAATGGTGGTAGAAACTTGTAGATGATTACATCGCGTGACTCACCCTACACAAAATGATTTATGATGGCCACCTCCTTAAAGAGGAAGGCTCAGTCGCCGCTCATTGACACTTGCATGTCGATTAACATTTTGTACTGGACGGAGAAACAAAGCTTTCAGCCCATTTATGTTGACATTTTGATAACGTCATTGCTGGAGGGGTTGTAATAGATCACACAGTCATGTATGATTAGGCCGAAAGCTTTTGTATCTGTAGGTGATTCCACAAGTCAACGTTCCCTCCTTGAGAATATCTTCCTGTCGACTCGCATCAAACACAATGATGGGCACATCATATTTAAAATGTACAGGATTGAGTGTGTATTTCGTTATTGACGTTTCTCGAAGTACTGCCAGCCTTTCCCGTGCTTATTAAAAGCCTTCCTTTAATGTGTAGGCTTGTTTCAGTGTCTGTAGACATAAAGCCATAGATTGTTTCTATCTATGTCAAACTTACTCTTTAATACCTAAACAGATGCTCAGAAATAATGCCAACCTCCTCATCCTTTTCAGGATGGGCGACACGAAACTCAGACATGGCTATGATGAGCATGTAAATGCTGATACGGTGTGTCAGAAAATTAAGGAGATGTGTGTTATATTGGAATAACAAACATGATTTTTTTTTAGTTTTGAGCAAAGATCACGATATCAATGAAGGTCGATATTGGATTGGTTTAGATTCGTTCATCTTGAGTGATTAACTCACAGTGCTCCAGTTGAAGATACATCATTCATACAAAATTTTGGTCAGAGTCTCTTTAAGTATACGACCGGGGCAAAGTCGGATTAAAAACTTATTTTGACTCCTTAAGTACATTTAAATGCAGGATAAAGACATATTGATAAACCGGTTGGAAGGAAGGACGCCTGTAAAAAGGCATACGTCGATATGAAGAATAGTATACATAGTAACGAAGAGATACTAGCTATGTTCCGTTACATTGGTTGTGGATATGGGGAAGGATAGCATTGAAGCCAATAGTCAACAGGTGATTGAAGAGGTCCGGGATGCATATCAGAAGCAGCAAGATCATCTAGCTAAAGTCTACGATTTGCTGAATACTTTGGAACCTAGGCTGTAGCAGTAATAGCAATCTGTGGCTGAACAATTAAGCGCTCACGGGGTCATGTAAAATGTTAAAAAAAAAATTATATATATAATCGACAAAGGAGATAGGTAACGATCGATATTAAGATTCCAATAGTTTAGCTTTACCAACAGAGGGGAGCCCATGTCACCTTCTGAAGCAGCATCTAAAGTGTTTGTGGCTGTGATTTCCAGTGCAGGTTCTATCTACTCAACTTGAGTTCCATCCCCAGCGATACAGACTCAAAGGGGCTCTGTCTGATACTGAATGGTGTAAGAGACTTAAAGTACAATAAATCAGGGGTGGTATCACCCCCATTCAGAGTATTTGAAGGTGACACAATGTCATCCAATTTCGAGAAGGGCTCTTTAAGCTCTCTAACGTTACATGTTGAAATGTGTCTCTCATACGTTTAAATGTAATCCATGGTTTAGTTCTCGTAATCCTTATTCACCCCTCGCGTCATATCAACGAATGTTCCTGAATATATGAGCAAGGCGAGGAGTATTATTATTATTATTATTATTATTAAACAAAATAACTAAAATTTACGTGATGCATGTTATGAGTCCGAGGTTTGTCACATAGAAAACCTTTAAACTCATCACGAAATAGCTAAACAATATGGTGAGGTTCGTCATTGAAAGATCTGAAAAGATGGCGTCTGATATATATAAGAACCTAAATATATAATATCTGAAAAACCTGAACGTGAAAAAATGCCGCTTGAGAGATCTGAGCATGAAACTGCAAAAAGAGAATGGGAGGGTAGATTACTTGCCTTCAATAATGTTTACCGGACATCTGTTGAATACTTACCTAAACACATCACGATCTCGCTAAGTTAGAACTTATAGCACACGTTAAGATAAAATAGCCACGTTAGGAGGCGTTCATCCCCTGTGTGATAAAGGGGATGGAACTATACTCCTAAATAATATCAAGACTCCTTACTCGTAGGCTATTGGAGTTACCCTTCAGAAAGGAGCCAATGCATTATACCAAGGAGGATCTTTAAGTCTACAACCCTATGTTTGAAGTGACGAACGCCCATTGGTATAAGAATGTTTCATTCACACGTTTCCAGTCACTCGTTGGACCAAAGTATCAGCGTATCATTCAGCTGCGATTACACTAATCGGGATGATCCAAACGAATTAGCTGATCAGTTACGTCTCTTGCATGCATCATCACATCACAGGCCGATCAATCATCCGATGAGATCAAGATCGTTTCGATTATTGAAGAATTACGAGAAGCTGGCATCATTCTATAAAATATTTATTCGATTCGATACCCACTATTCTCATAATCATGTTTGTTAAGGAGGAAATCGCAAGTGAACTTCACCCCCCCCCCTCCCCGCTGCTCTTCGAAGTTTTGCTCGAAAACATGATAGTGTGCGCGGTATTAACGGATTGGATTGCTTCAGGCTAATTTGGTAGATATGGTATCCTAATCCAAATCAAACCAGGGCTATCTAAGTATCTTCTTACTGTTATTGATGTATATTCTAAACGTGCCTGAACTATACCCACCAAAGCCAATACTAGAAAGAATGTTACTGAAGCTATGTTACACGTTTTTTGAGAAGTGACATCAAACGGGTTTCCTACTGTTAAGCGCCTGCAGACTAATAACCAAACGAAGTTTTATAATGTCGATATAGCAATGTTAAGGATATTGTCGTTGAACGATTCAATCGAAATTGGGGTAGTATGATGTGTGCGAGATTTATCTCTAAAGGGAAACATCACTGGCTACATATGATTGATTCTCTACTCAATTCGCTCTACCATCAAGATGAGAACTACCTATGTCAAGGACGATAGTCTTTAACAAACTGTTTACCATCGGTCCAAAACGATCAACCCTTCACTCAGCAAGTTTAAAGTTGGCGATAGTGTTTACATCAGCAAGCATAAGGATGCTTTTGATAAGGGTGGTTTATAGTAATCTGGTCTACAAAACTCTTCCAAGAAACGTAAAATCGCCGAGAATAACCCTAGAACTTACCTGCTCGAAGAAAGGTAGACCTATACACGGAGGATTCTACGCTCTAGCATTGAATAAGACCATTCATACATATGTCTACCTCATGAAGAAGGTCCTTAGACGCGTGGGGGTTAAAGCTTTTTTAAACTGTTAGGATTTGACTCTTTACATAAATCGTGGGTTGATGCGCCAACTATTGTATAGTTTTTTTAATAAATTATATAATCTTTTAATTATGTTTTTTAGTCCTTTTATGTATTTATCCAACCCTTCTTTAAACAACTTTAGACCTGTTCAGATCTTTCAGCGAACGTTAGAAAAACTCCGCCAGGTTCATGGGTCGGGTTGGACCCAGGAAAAAAGTAGTGAGTCTGAGGCGTCTCTCAGATTGATAGGCCCCGACACATCTAATATCCTTGGACGACTGGATAGGGGGGCGGTCTTGAGTCTTGCGAGTAGAGGCCACCAAACAAGTTCAGTAGTAGTGTGGAAATGGTTCTCTACAGTAAAATACCGGTGTGTTAGTGAGACGTTGGTAAAAATACGCATAGCCGTACAAGTAAATTTAGTCATCAAACCAGTTCAAACATGTTAAAATGCGGGGTATTTACATAAAAAATAAAGTCATGCTCAAACATGTCAAGGGGTCAAGTAGTCGGGTATGGAAACAAACGTCTTGGCTCCACCTGAGGGGGGAATTTACATCAGAGATATAGTCACTAGTATCAAAAAAGGCGATGCCACCACAACTTTCTGTTGTCGCAGGGAGAAAAAGGGAATTATACGCGTAACTTTACAAGGAAATGCGGCCATAAAACGTGTTCAAACCAATTCAGAAGCAATGCGAAAATGACGCCCTACCACAAACAACTGGGGTGAATTTACCAGTTTGAGATCGAATTGTGGAGTATGGGATCCACCATCTTGGATATACACATTACGTTGTAAGGTAACCCTCTCAAATTTCAAACGTGTTCATACATGTCTTGACTTGTGACATGTTAATCAATAAATCAATCTTGTTAAAACCCGTCGAGTCTTGTCAAGACCTACCGAAACATGTTTAAAATTCAAAAGGCCACCAAATTATAAAATGACCATCAACATTCAAAATGGCCTCCCCACACGTGCGCACCTCGAAAATGTGAGCCAGAAGCCCTCTTTTTACACTACTATCACATTTTTTAATATCCATATTTGAAAATCGTAAGTAAAATTGAGATTAGGATTAGTAAAAGAGTGGATTCAGCACATATTTTGAATGCACACTCATAATATTTGATATGACATTTTAAAACAATTAAGAGGAAACAGTAAAATAAACTTTACTCTATTCTTCGTACCGTCTCCAATGCAGTTTCACGCAAAGATTATAAAGAATAAAAATTTAGATGGGCTGATTTTGGTAGGAAGAACAGTATTTAGTATTCCTAAAGTTACTAAAATATTTGTAATATATTCAAATATCAAGTCAGTTTATCTGTCATTTTTGAAAGATAGTATCAATACGTATCAAATAACACAGCTAATATAGCAAAATGTTGTCAATGCTGGCAGCAAAGAAATATGTATGAGTTTGCCAAACGATTCTTCCAACCAAAATCAGGGTATAGCTGTGTACAAAGTGAGAATATGCGAGAGAGGATAACGACAATTGTCTGCTTCATGTAAATTGACAAAAAAGTCTGCGCATTTCTTGTAAATTTAAATTCAAATATTGGTTTCATATCTCACCGCTAGAACGCACTAATACAATGGTTTGACTGAGGCGGGAGAGGTGATCACAGTATACTATATTATTCTGTTCTTACAGTTCATCTGTGGTTGGGTGGATAGGGGAAAAGAAAATACTAGGGACCGCCAGAAAACGTTTTATTGACGTTAGTAAACTACTACCGATTCTGGCGGCGAGAATATAATTTATTTGTTTGTTTAGTAATTTATTTGGACGTGAATTTTCTAAACAGACTAATTATATCAACGATTTACAAACTAACTTAATTCTATAACAGGCACAATATCCAGTCCCCGGTAGTTAATTCATCCTTCTTTAAGGGAATACCAAGATTTCAGTTATATTTACTACAAAAATGCCGGGAATCGAGCCCAAGACCCTTAAATAAAGAGTCACACACGTTAGCGACTGAGCTAAAGTGACAGACGGTTATTTGTCATCAATTTCATTCGCTGGGTGGCGACTTCTAGGTGTATATTTACATTCTACGCTTCAGGTGCAAATACTCCCAAGGTCTCCCCCCTCCAAACTCTGCTTTTCCAACTTCTCCCAACCTAAACAACTCGTCTTCTTTACTTTCAATGTCTTCTCAACAGGTTACATCACGACCTACATTTCGCGTCACGTTCTCGGCGCGGTTCTTTTTATTATTACTTTTTTTTTCTTTTCATCGCGGCTAGTTCAGTTTAGCCGTATACGGTATGTCCCAAGAGTGGGATAACTCAGCGGGGTGGGGGTCTGTCTTTATGATGCCTCTCTCGACGATCATGGCACACGATCTAAAACAACCAGTTATCAATTTTTAAAGACCCAACAAAAATAATAATAAGAGTAGCGTAAAGCGTGATATTAAGGGGGCTGACTGGGTAGGTGATATATTACCAATCAGACGTTGCGCCTAGGTTAACCATTGAATATATCTCTAATAGTACACATTATAGGTATTTACTAAACGGAATACAAAACTATTTTCTATGGTTTGCAGTTTAAAAGTTGAAATTTTATACTCTGGAAAGTCCAGAAATCCACTTATTTTGGTGGATCATTAAGACCTAAATGCCCAGAATACGAAAGGTAATTGGATTAGAATTGATACTTGTAAATCTGATGACGTAATTTTATAGGATGTCACAACATTATTGTATTGTCATTTGTATTTCCCTCCTTCACTGTTTGCTCTCCTACTGCCAGACAGTTCCACCCAGTAACGTTATAAACCCAATGAGTTTCTGTTCTACTAGTCTAGTGCCTTAAAAGTCGAAACTGAACTATTCGAGACCCCCGACTTCGATTCCTGACGCGACAATGTGTTGTTTGGTATAAATTGAGTGTTTCTCATTACATTAAGTGCTAAATCAACAGAATGAAGTCTGATTGTTGTATTTGCACTAATAAAATTCAGGGTGAGTCCCTAATGGTCAGCACAGTTGCAGTAAAGCGGAATAACAAAGACATAAATATTAGACTTGCATTTTACGAGCCCATAGAATTCGAAAGATACGATAAAAGAATTAACAATGGGTCATAAGTAATATTAAAAAGTATATATATAATAATCATGTATGTAATGCTTCAAAAGATCTTTTTTTTTAAATAAAATAATAAAAGTATCTTTTAAGATACTAAAAATGTCCCATTTGAGCTGATTATTGGGGGAGGGTTAAGGCCCCCCTGTTAAACCTGTAAACGATGCCCATGAGCACATGACTTACACACTATCCAACCCTGGCACCTATATTATTCAAAATCATAATACAGAGCCGCCAGTATTTTAGTAATATAAAAATTGTTCGTGTTTTCCAGGTTGTACATTTTTTCAGACATTTAGAAAGCAGTATATAGGAATTAAATTTCTTTAATTTTTCATCTAAATGTGGAATAAAAAATTTATGTTTAGAACAGGATGATTTCACTTCGATGGGGATAAATATCGACAATAGTTATAAAACTCAATGTTCTAGGGAGAAATATCAGCAGTAGTTATAAAACTCAATGTTCCAGGGAGAAATATCAGCAGTAGTTATAAAACTCAATGTTCCAGGGAGAAATATCAGCAGTAGTTATAAAACTCAATGTTCCAGGGAGAAATATCAGCAGTAGTTATAAAACTCAATGTTCCAGGGAGAAATATCAGCAGTAGTTACAAAACTCTTGTGTTTAAGGGAGAAATATCAGCAGTAGTTATAAAACTCTTGTGTTTAAGGGAGAAATATCAGCAGTAGTTATAAAACTCAATGTTCCAGGGAGAAATATCAGCAGTAGTTAAAAAACTCAATGTTCCAGGGAGAAATATCAACAATAGTTGTAAAACTCTTGTGTTTAAGGGAGAAATATCAGCAGTATTTATAAAACTCAATGTTCCAGGGAGAAATATCAGCAGTAGTTAAAAAAAACTCTTTGTGTTTAAGGGAGAAATATCAGCAGTAGTTACAAAACTCTGTGTTTAAGGGAGAAACAAAAGAGAGTGAAAAAAAGGGAAAAAAACTTGCCCGAATCAAGGTGCTTAGTTCTTTTGTTCACTTATTTCTTCCAATCAATGATCGATTAATTAAAATTTCCAATTAAATGTTCCAAATATTTCAGTACATTAAAAAAAAGATGAAATTTCCTGTTGTAGCTTTTTTTCCCCAGACACAAAAAAACACTGTCTGTTCCTCAGCGTGGCAACCCATGTGCGTGTGCGTGTGCGTGACAGAGAAAGAGAAACATATTATGTTGGTTTCATGTATCGATTTTAAGTTGAGACTTTGTTTTGGAACTTAAATCACTTAGTAGCTAACATCAACCACTTCTTATCAACTCAATTTATGTGTTGGGTGAAATAAATTATGTTTAAAAATAATTTCGATACTTTGAAATATATAAAAAAAAGAGTACAAAATCAAAATAATGAGATTGAGGTGATGGTGGAAGGGTTGAGGTAGACGGGGAGGGGTTAGCGTCAAGGGACCCCCAGTAGGTGCAGGGGTAGGTCAGTACAGGACGTGGAAAATCATTTATCAAAACCCATGGACCCAACCAGGATCAAAACCCGACTTCCACGTCTTCGGCAGTATAGTCTAACAAGAGAGTACCGGTAACGCGTTAAGACCATGCGGCCACCGAAGCGGGTCTAATATTTTATTCATATGGTGAGTTTGTAAAGGAAGGTCTAGATTTTAGTGGAACAGAGCACACATAAATACAGGACTACTTGCGCATTATATACTTATGATTACATATTTTTTTAAACTATAAAACGTTTACTACAGGTACGGTAGCTTAGTGTTGTAATTAATTTAAAATCTACATGACGAAATAAAACACGCGCTTGTTTCCCTAATCAACTTTTGCTAAGAAGCAAAACGAGGCTAAGTCCAATTTGACAAAAAAAAGAAGTTTGTTTTCTAGGAAGAAAATATCTCCACACTGCTAGGTATTTCTTATGGGAATGAAGTTCAATGATCCTAGAATAAATAACCATGTAAAATATAAATTTATTTTGTGTGAGGAAGGCTGGATCTATATTTCTACTCATTTCTTTGATCTCAGAACAGATGACATTTTGTGCAAAGCGTCCTTGAAACAGTACTAGCTTCACATATTCATTAAGGTTTTTTTAAATTATAAAACAAAAATGTGTCCCCCCCCTTTAACATGGTGACCTGGCGGTCTAGGGGTAAGATGTCAGACTTCTGTGCTGGGGGTCCGGAGATCAATCCTTGGACCCGGCACAAATTTATCTGATTACCAAACCCTTCCTTCATCTCTGACAAGATGTGTATCAATCACAACTTGTGTATGTGGGGAATGCCAGGCCTCCACCGTGGTTCGAATCCCACGTTAAACTGTAGGTCCTCCATTTCATCTTACAATCACCTTACCATTAAGCATTAGTTTAAGTGCATATAACCTGAATGGGTAGTAAGAGCGGTAATAATAATATTAATAGTAATAATACATTTCACTACCATTTTGGCGAGAGCCATAGTTTGAAATAAAGTGCTCCACAAATATTTATAATCTATATTATTATAAATATATATTTTTGGTAAAATACTTGTGAAAGTAACTATACAAGTTGTTAAATTTTGGCGGCGCCCTTTTTTAAAAACTATTGGTTTACAGGATATTATTTGGTCACTACCTAAGACGGATCAATCCTCGGTCCCGGCAAAGATTTATCTGATTACCAAACCCTTCCTTCACCTATGACAAGATATTTGTGAATGTGAGGAATGCCAGGCCTCCATCGTGGTTCGGATTCTACGTTAAACTGTAGGTCCTCCATTACATCTCACAATCACCCTACCATTACACATTAGCGTAAGTGCGTTATAACCTGAACGGGTAGTAAGACGCGGTGCTAATAATAATAATAATAATAATAATAATAATAATAATAATAATAATAATAATAATCATAAATTTTCTTGATGGGACTTAGTTGGTTTTTCGTTTGCACCCTCGTTCAAATCCAAACAGGCCTCCGTTCAGGATTGGGCCGAAGACGGAGAGTAAACGTCATGCCAATTAAACCACAAGGTTATGTGACGTCATTTTAAGAGCGTATTGTGTCAATGAAGGTAGGTGTGTAGCTTTGCACCTGCAGATGAAGGATTTCCTGTGTCAGCTTGCTTCCATCTAGGCCTAGTGCGAATAAAAATATATTTCTTCTTTTGTGTCATCTATAAACCAGGTAACCCTTTTTTCTTACCTGTTTTCTACCTACACCCCATTTAACACTATATTCCATTCACGGTAGGAATTACTCTCTGAAAGGTTTTTTTTTCCTACCAATATCCTACTATATAGTAGATTTATGGTAGGGAAAAAGGCCTTTCAGAAGTCAATTCCTACCGTGAATGGAATATAAGTAGACCTCCCCACACTGTGTGTGTGTGTTTTTGCACCACGTCTTACAACCCATTCGGGCTAAATATACGCTTATGTACGCTAATGGTTTTAGGAATTAGGAAGGTTATATTTAGAGGAAGTGTACCCGCATTTAAGTGGGGGAGAATAGAAACCCATTTAGGGAAAAACTCGGTACACCCGACCAAGATACGAACCTCGATCTTCCCATCATCAGCAGTAGTCTACTACGAAAGTATCCCCTTAGACCATGCGGCCACTAAAGTGGGTCACCCTGTATTAAGTAACTTTTCCCATCGAGAATGAATGTCATTATATTTTCATAAGAAAGTTTTTGTGCCATTAAAGGAGGACTGAGATTATTTTAATACTCCTCCGAGACTATTTTAAATCTTGAATATATAATTAATTATATCAAAGTCTGAACAATAATATTTTTTTCAACATCGAAATTTAGGTATAATACCTGTGTTATGTAACACTGTGACCACACCCCCCCCCCCCTCCCCCATGTAGACATTAAATCTCACCCCTTCACCCGCGTTACGTGATTAACGTCCTTGTGGGTTCACGCCCACATACTATATAGTTCATTCACGATCATTTGGTCTTCTCAGACTGTTCTGAAGTTGGTAAACACAATTCAGTGAAAATACATTTTGTTACTTTGACAATTGAATTCACATCTTATGTCAACGTGATGAAACATATTGGTGAGACAAATGAATACGAACCTGTTTTTCATGTAACTCTTCAACCGTCCGAAAAGGTCACAACTAATCCTTCAAGGAAGAGATTTCAATTCAACATTTTAAATTGCACTTACTTAGAAAGTGTCCAAAAATGTTATTCAGGCTTTTAATTGGAGTTTGAATAGTATGGAACTTGATCACTGATGGCGGGGTTCAAATCCCGGTTTGATGCATCGCATTAACGTTCCATTATTTTTAACCGGGAGGGAGGGGAAACGAGGGGGCACTTACGTTTCCATAAGTGTTATTTAAAGACCTAAAGGTGGCGACAGACTTGTAACAGAGAACACTGTAATGCAACACGAGCATTATCTAGTCAGTACCGTGTAAGAAGCGACGAGCCGAGCTGCTCGATGCGAGCTGACTTGTTCCGCCCAACCGTCGTTTGATTGTTACAGTACAAGTCAGTACAAGTGTTTCGCAGCACGTGCCGAGCACAGCCATCCAGTCGTCGTGTCTACTGGATGAGGACTTATTGTGTGCTACTTACAATTTGCAACACGCGTTTCCTCACAATGGAGTGGAACCAAGAAAAACCCCTATTTTTTTATTGAACAATATAAAGAGAAAAAAAAATATTTTATGGAACAACATTATGACAAATTTAAAAATCATTATACATGGCAGTTACTGGCTGAAAATATGGAAACCATTCAAGACGAGTGCAAACAAAAATTACAAATGTACTGGCTTCTCTCGGAAGAGAGAAAGGAAAATGTCGAAAAGCAGTAGTAGTCCTACAGGAAGATGTAATATTAAATATTTTATTTAAAATGGGATAAAATCGGAGCACTATCGAGCAGAGTATTCGCCGCACTCCTAGCACGAGCATTGCATTAAAAATCTCGGCTCAGATCAGTCGCCACCTTAACAGTATTCAAGATAGTTTTTTTATTTGACGAAACTATTTGTACTCTCTCAGTCTTAATTAACAAACTTTCGTTCTAAAATAAACTAAGTGTTTTAATTGCTATGTAAAACATACAATCTTTTTTTCCCCAGCACTGCATCATACTACCCGTTCAGGTTATACGTCTATTTACTAATCACACTAATGGACTAAAGGCGAGTATGAGTGATTTAATAAGACGCGTACCCGCATTTGGGTGAAAAGAAAATGGAAAACCATGTTGGAAATTTTACCTCAATACACCCAACCGAGATTTGAACACCCATCTCCCTGTTTTCGGCAGTCCAGTTTATTGCGAGACTGACGCCTTATATAATGCGGCCACCAAAATGGACATCAAGTTTGTTGAATATTTAAAGAATGATCAGTAAAACCTAAGTAAGCCTCAATACACAAGTTAAAGTAGTTCTTATAACAATAAAAATGTTTGAACAAAAAAGTGCAAATGGTTTAAAAATATTAAATGTTAAAAATAAAAATAATTGAAAACTAGCTTGGGCATGGACGGGGAGGATAGTTAAGTGTAAGTGCACCAGCATTAGTATGGAAAATACACGATTACATACATTTTGATGTCGCTCCACGTCTTACTACCCGTCCAGGCAAATTGTATATTTGCACTAATTGGGAAGATATGATGAGGAAGGTAGAATTGAGAAGAAACGTACCAGCAGTAACGTTAGGGGGGAGTGATAAAAGATTAAGGAAATATTTCAGTACATAAAACCAACCGTGATTAGAACCCTGATCGTCCCAGACTTGACCGACACCTTTACCCGCGTGTCCATAAAGTTGCTGACGTCCATTTAATAAAGTTTGCTCTCCTACATGGGACCGTCAGAGAAACTACTCTATCCTGACGGCGCGGTGGCGCCTGGCACGCTGGGGATTTCAATAGCATCCAATAAACTTGCTGAATGGTGCAACTGCATCCTCCTTTCACAACCCTGTCTGCTGGGTCAGAGTACTCTACACGACGTGAAAATAGAATGGAGACAGACCCTTGGAAATCAGCACAAGCGAACATAAACTAGGGTTGGTACATTTTGTAAGTTTTGAAGTTTCCCGACTGTTACAGGGTTTTTAGACTTTTCAAAATATTTCATATTCAAGGCTATTCAAAAACTAAATTATTTTCACTTATTTTGATTGAATTCTTGAAATAAGACTTATTAATTGCAACTATGTAAGTCCACCCCAAAAAATCCCACGAATTAGCTATGTATAGTATTAATTACTAACTAGGCTCTTCTACTTGATATTTCAAAAATGTTCGCAAAAATATTTGAAAATTCCATTGAATTTTCGATTTTTTAACTTCTCCCCGTCACAGAAAACTCCAATGACTATTTTCTATTCCTCCGAATTCTCGTAGCCACACTAAATTCCAATGACTTTTTTTCAATTTCTTCGATTTCAGTTGTCTGACCACTACTAGCAGTTTCCAAAACATTGTCTGTCCTCTGTCTTGTTGACGCTGATGCCATACAAGGATTTTTTTCCTATTTTCAGTTGGTGTTTCATTTTTGTATGAGCTCAAATATTAGAATGAAAAAAATAGCCAATTAAAATGAAATATAATTTATTTAGGGCAGGTAGTACTCTACTTAGTGGAAGGGGACACAATATAGTTGGAGAGTTTGGCTAACCCCATACATCATTAATATATTAAAGAGGCAGGTTGAAATTATGCTGCAACGTATTCGTATTGCATGTCACGATTTATTAATATTATACTGGTGGGTTGGTTATTTAATGGTGGAATCTAAGGGGGTAAACCCACTCCAGTGGGACACGCTGGGGTTCAAGCCACAAACTCCCCCGTCAACGGCAACTTTATACAATACGAGTCTAACGTCATATACCTCACGGGCATCAATATGGATGTGTAAAGACTCAATAATTACGACGCACACAGTGTGTCAAAACCCTCACAATTGGAGCAGATAATTGTCAAGAAAATTTAAATTGTAAATTTGAAAATGATTCTTAAGGGCGCCGCATACTTGAAGTGTCACTCTCACACTGTTGTATTTGTTTATCAAGGGAATGGCAATTTTGAAGCTTCAAACCACTAACACAATCCTCCATTATTTTGCTGTTGTCAGTTGTGATCTTATTAAAAATTACTAATTGTTTGAGAAAAGCTAGATCAGTGTTTCTAACCATTTACTTTGATCTCAGAGCTTCCACATTTGCGTGAAATGTCATTCAAAGTGAAATAATTTCACACTTTATCATCATCATCATCATAATTAGTATTATCACCGCGTCTTAATGCCCGTTCAGGTTATACACACTTATGTAATGGTAGGGTGATTGTGAGATGAAATGGAGGACCTACAGTTTAACGTGGGATCCGAACCACGGTGGAGGCTTGGCATTCCAAATTTCCCTCTTACATGTTCCCACCACCTCCCATTGCCTCAATTATAAGATTAAGAATTTAAGGCTTTTAATCACTAGGGAAATGTTGATGCCTTTTACCTTCACTTTGTAGTAAATAATATTTTGGAATTACAAATTGCCTCTCAAATAACGCAGAGTTTCCGGAAGTCTCTGATGTGTTTCAATGACCCGGTAGGCGGCACCTTGACTTACGTAATATGGAAATATTAGTTATTAGGATTGCATCCAAACCTAGGCCATTTTTAAACCAACAAATCACTAAAATACAAGAGAGGGATGGCAAATGTTGAGCTCGCACTAACCATTTGTACAGCAGCTAATTTTGACATATCCGGGATTCAAACCAAAGTATTAATTCAATGAGTCAGGCAGCCGTCATCCGTTTAGTTGACAAGTATTTTAGTGTTTTATGAAATATATATTTTAGCCTGCACTGGATGTATTTAGAATATTTAGCTAATTTAAGTTTCTTTCTTTGGCTCCTATACTCTTTTGACTTCTGGCTACAAAACTTGTTTCGCGTCTCATTTTTGTCAGGGACGGTGACGCTTTGATGTAGGTGCTCCGGCCCAGGCAATCCTTTTACTACAGTTCCCACGCGGCTCCCTTTGCTTTTTCCTCCCTTCTATTTACAGAGCAAGGATGGGAGGGAGCTATGCGCTTGCTCAGATGAAAGGACTTGCGTCAATAATGTGAATCTCTGAGTCTTAGGACTAAGGACATATTTAGTAAAAGGCCACACTACAATCATAGAGAAAAGTTAATCATTTATGCTCAGTCCAACTCTGCCCTTGCTCAAATGTTTAAAAGATGTGAATAAAACATATAGCCCAATTTTAATACGAATGGAAATATCTGATGAGTAGGGTAAGAATTCATCCATAGTTGTTGTTTTTTTCTTCAGAAAGATGGCCACCATCGACTCCACCCCCATTTCCTGACGAAGCCTCCATCTCCTACTCGACAGGTCTCAACAGGTCTGGAAAGATCTCAACGACAAGTTCTACCGGTCTCAACAATATTGGTTTATAGATTAAGTCCGGATCCAAGATGGCCACCAAAACCCTTACAGCGTGATGTGGGAACTCAATATGGTCACTCAAATTCAAAATGGCTGCTCCTATAGCTTAGAAACAATGATCCCCGGCGCCCTGACGTCCCAACATCCAGATCCCACAGAGGTAATTCTCCCTTCACATTTCTTTGTAAGGGTATTTAATATGTTCCCTTTTTATTCCCTTTGTCTCCCTGCCAAATCAGTTTTTGGGTCGGTATAGTCTTTTTGATACTACTAACTTTAATTCTGTTGTGAATCTCCCTCATTTACATTAAAGGCTCCCCTTTTTATTCAGTCTACAGTGCGTAGTGGCCCCAAATAAAGCCTTTGAAATTGGCTCCTATACAAAATACACTTGGAACTTGTCATGGCAGCAGAGGTTCAGATCCTGGTAGAGACGAGCTCTCATCCACAGCGACATAAGGTTTATAACGGGTTCCTCTTCCGTCAGAAATTAAGAATGAACCTTGCTAGTGGTGATGACCTAAGGCGGTATGAGTGTCCCAGAAGATAGGATATTAACGTCTAGAAAGTACGCGTAAGGATCAATGGAGTTGGTTTGAAAGAACAAATGTTGATTAAATGCTAACTTTTTTATTAATATAAGTCCACTCCTCCGTTGTTTAGAAAGTACTCATAAGGAGTTGGATTTAATTAGAAGATTACTTAATATTGTATTCATTTTAACCCACTCTTCCACTAATGCTCTATAATGTACGCATAAGGAAATAGGGCTGGATGTCTGAGTTTAGTGATCATTCGTTTTAAAGAGAGAAAGGGAATAAGGGGAGTTTAAGGTCATCCATTATAGCATCTAAGACGTAGGTGGATCTTCTTCACCCAACACATATCAAGGCTAGTCAGTGGATTTATACATACACTTTTAGCTCGTGTCGGGGATCGAACCTCGAACCCTTAACTAGAGATGTAAGACGGAGAATTTTCCGTGGAAAATTTTCTCTATATTTTTTCCGGAAAATTTTCCAAAACGGAAAGTTCTTAATTATTATTTCTGTAAAATAATTCCAACTGATTGAATGGATAATAATAACATTAACAAACGTCATTAGTGGTACTGATATTAGTAGTATTAGTATTAGTAGTAGTAGTAGTAGTAGTAGTAGTAATAAACACTTGCTTCGGTGGCCGCACGGTCTAACGCGCTACTCTTGTAATAGACTAGAATGCCGATGGCAAAAGAAATTGGAGTTCGATTCCAGTCGTGTGCACTGAGGGAGGTTTTACCTTAATGGTTTTCCACTCACTCCACACAAATTCAGGTGCAATTCCTTTAAATTCAACCTTACTCACACATTAAAGTGATTAGTATATAGACGTATAACCCGAACGGGTAGTAAGACACGGTGCTAAAAAAATTAGTAAATAAACAAATGAATGCGAACCTTAGACCCGTTATGTTCATAAATCATACTTCAATTTTTTTATCGTCAATAAGTTAACTAAAATAATTTTGAGGTTGACCCAAAATTTGTCTCCCCCCCTCTGTCCTCCATGCTTCCTATCTACCCCTCCCCCACTGGTGTTCCCTCTCCACCTTTCTTATAACCCATTCGTCTCTTAACACACTATATTTGGAAGTATGATAAATAGGTTCTAAGTGCCACCTCCACAATTTAACTCTTACACTGGAAGCTGAGAGCTGCAGAGAATTTTCCTATTCAAAATTTCAAGGAAAATTTTCATCTCTACCAACTCATTAAACTTACTATCCTTCCGTCATGCTAGGAGTTGAACCCGAACCCCTTAGCTCAGTACCGTTCCAAATGAGTGAGAGAAGAAGCAGGTTAGGTGTGGGAGTGAGGGTTTAGCGCACAGAACCTGACGAAGACTGGCGAGGGGGTTTGGAGGGATGGGGAGGCCACCAGCCGATAAAGTATTAACCTTCCCGGGTCCACACCTAGCGCTAGTTGAGCTGTAAGCCACCAGGGTAATTACTAGCGCAAGTGAGGTTATAGGAGAGTAAGGCGTACTAAGCCTGTGATGCTATCTCTGATGACAACCATCTAAGATTGACATGTCTGGGCCTATCTGTTTGGGGGGCAGCCATAGAGGTCATGGACGTCTTGAAGGATGGAGGAGTTCAAATAAATTCAAAAATAGAGTTAGTAAAATCAAAAAGGTGATACTACTGTAAACATTGGTGTGGCGGGGAGAAAAATTGAATAAGTCGCATACGTAAATAGGTTCTAGCAGACTTTTGAAATGATCGGTCATTTATGTCAAAAATAAAGTTAGCAATGCCAAAAAGATAATACCACCCCAAAAAACTGGTGTGGCTGGGATAGAAGGTGAATAAAATGCATAGCCTTTAAGATCCGCCATCTTAGTTTTATACATCACACTACAAAATATAGAGGAGAACATAGAAAATTTCCAAAGTGTTCAGACATGCCCAGACATGTTAGTCAATAACCCAATCACCTATCAGTCAATACATCAATCACGTGTTAATCAATAAATCAATCTTGTCGAGACTGTTCGAGTCTTGTCTAGATCTGTCGGAACTTGTCAGAACGTGTCCAAACTTGTCAAGACCTGTTGAGACATGTCGAGTAGAGGGCAGTAGTGGGGGAGAAGAGGGGAGACGGTGTGAAGGGTGTGGGTGGCGTCGATGGCAGCTATCTTACTCCAGAAACTGTGCCAGAGGCTTTTTACTAGCTATGATAGCCAAAAAAATATTTTTACTGTCGCATTTTATTACCCACTAGGGTTGCACGCTTAGGTGCTAATTACACTGTTAGGATAAGAGTGAGTAAGGTTGAATTTATAGGAAATGTACCAACATCTGCGTGGAGAGAGAAAGAGAGAGAGAGCGAAAACGCATTTTGGGAAAACCATCCTCAGTACACCCGATCGGGATTCGAACACCAATCTCTCGGTCTACGGCAGTCTAGTCTATCACCGAAGAGGGTTAGAAAGTTACAAGAACTACTTTCACGTATTCATGCGTACGTAAAGTTTTGTGATATGAAGCTATAACTTTAGACATCAATACTTATAAAATAATAATAATATTGTGTAAACATTGTGTAAACATTGTTGAAAGCAACTTCTGTATTCGTATTTTATAAAAGGTGCTCTAAATGCCTATTCGTAGAAAAATCAAGATATAGTTTTTTTAATTACCAACTTTAGTGATATTGGCATACTATGGTCGGTTTCTGACTGTTACAAAGGTCACACTTGTGCTATTTTAATATACTCATATGTCCAATTATGTTCTGCAGCCATCGCTATTTTTGAAATATAGTAACATTGCTTATAAATGAATAATATGAATAATAATAATATCGGTGGGAACGCGGACTTAACATCAAACTCGTCTAGTCTGGTAGCGAGAAGGTTGGGTTTCAATCCCGGCCATGTGTATTGAGAGTGTTTTAGTCCCCTAAATAATCAAATAAATGCGGGTACTTTTTTTTAGGGGTTGTTAGTGATAATTTTCGATAGAGAACATTATTGCGTTAAACAGTATGTACCGATAATGAACAATATTGAATATATTTTTAACATCACAAACCGGTATCGTCGCAATTTTAGTCATGAGGCTCGTGATATATGTAAAAGTAAAACAAAGTTTTGCAGCTTCGCTTTTCCCTTGATTCGTACCGGTATGTAAAGTTAAACTATTTTGTTTGATGGGGTTTGAATATATTAGCACTGTTGGTCAAACGAACTATGTCATAGGGTAGTAATTGATTTTTTTTTAAATCCCCCTTAGATGCACATCCTAAAGTTTCACTATGTACAAATTCAAAGTATAAACCTTCTTTTATACCTTGGTTTTAAAGTTACCCAACACCAGTGGCCACGTGATTAAGATAGCAAACTATGGTAAAGCGAAAGAAAATACTCTAGAGGTGAACACAGCATAAGATTTATTTATGTAAGCAAACCTATACCTACACCCAATATCAGCTCTGGGGAAACTGCAGGTCTTATGGAGAAAAGCTTTATATTCTCTCTATCTTGGTTAACTGTTGTCAAATCTCCTTGTTTTCAGTTATTTCGGGAGACAGTGTGCTGAGCTAGGGAGCTACTGGCAACATAGACGAACCCACGTTTAAATTTGGCTTTTATTTAAGGGAGGATTGACTACACAAACGTACATAAGTACAGAAACTCTACTTTTAATGAAAAAGAGGGAGCTATTTTATGTTCGTGTTCATCTTTACTTAAGAGCACGTTAAACTCTTGGATTATTCTGTTTAAACTGTGTTTTAAAAATGTTATTAAAATGGTTATAAATAAATGGTACGAGACGATTGCACATTTTTTTTCTCATATTGTGTGGTATGGCTTCAAAGATAATTTTCAAAAATAGTTTTTGAGTAAACCACCCGGAAGTGAAATTTTCTCACAAAAACAACCTCGGCTTGTTAATCACAATAATCACATTTTATATACATTATTATTATTATTATTATTAATATTAGTGTTAAGTTCTTGATTTACGTGACCCACTGTTGGACGCCTAGTGAAGAGAGTACCGTTTAATTAGCTGATAACTGTCCCGTGGTCGAGCACCAATTAAATTGGTACGGTATTTTGACGATATAATTGGTATTTATAGCCCCGTGATCGAGCGCCAATTTTTACGACACGGAATTATTATGCCCCGTGATTGGGAGCCAATGAAGCGGTACTGTATTTTGACGATATAATTGGTATTTATAGCCCCATGATCGAGCACCAATTTTTACGACACGGAATTATTATGCCCCACGATTGGGAGCCAATGAAGCGGTACTGTATTTTGACGATATAATTGGTATTTATAGCCCCGTGATAGAGAGCCAATTATTACGACACGGAATTATTATGCCCCACGATTGGGAGCCAATGAAGCGGTACTGTATTTTGACGATATAATTGGTATTTATAGCCCCGTGATCGAGCGCCAATTTTTACGACACGGAATTATTATGCCCCGTGATTGGGAGCCAGTGAAGCGGTACTGTATTTTGACTATATAATTGGTATTTATAGCCCCGTGATAGAGAGCCAATTATTACGACACGGAATTATTATGCCCCACGATTGGGAGCCAATGAAGCGGTACTGTATTTTGACGATATAATTGGTATTTATAGCCCCGTGATCGAGCGCCAATTTTTACGACACGGAATTATTATGCCCCACGATTGGGATCCAATGAAGCAGTAGTGTATTTTGATGATATAATTGGTATTTATAGCCCCGTGATCGAGCGCCAATTGAAGAGTTTACTGAATAATTACACAATTGTAAAGTTTGATACTATTTATTTATTCAATAATCACTATTTGTAATGGTCGGAAAACTGATCATGTCGTTTAGCGTAGCAATTTAGAGAGGCGGCTGATAACACGATCGTAGAAATCGCTTACAGGAGTTGCAGTCCGAGTACATCAAGGACTGGACTCCTAGTGTCCTTCAATTGCACCATCCTTCGTATATATCCATTACTCACGGAAGCTTCTAGAAGCTTCTGTATAGAAAAATAAAATAAAATACAACAAAACATCTGGATGAAGGTAGAATGTCCGAGAACAGGAAACTGACTCAAATTACCTTTTAAAAATGCATATTGATCTTTCTAGAAGAGGAAGTTATTATTTTAAAGACTTTTAAATTGTCACACTGACTCGACTGGTGCACTCTGACGTCATTTACAGTGCCTTCTTGGAAGAAGAAGTGCTTAAAGCGCCACGTAATAAATTGTATTATTTAAATAAAATACATTTATAAAATTAGGACGATATTATTGACAATGCTCTCACATATTCTTTAGGGGCAAATCAGGTACATTACATTAGCACCACGTCTTACTACCCATTCGGGTTATACGCACGTTACATACACATTCGAAACCAAATCGTTCAAATATATTTAACAAATTCAAAATTTCAAAAACAAACTATTTATAAACTACCTTAAAATTATTTGTTAGTTGTAAAAATAAAAACTGTTCTTTTTTATCTTGAAAAAACTATTCCCAGATTCATATTTTGAATTAAATTTTAAAGGTATATTTAAATATATATATATATATGTGTGTGTTATGAGTAAACTATCCTATATTAATTTATTTTAGATAAATAAAGACACAATATTATTGATAATTTAAAATAGTCCCCTGATAACAATTTTGAACCAAGACGCTAAAGCCATTTTTTAAATATTTAAATTTAAAAAAGTCAAAAGTAAACTGCTCAAAGCCGAATCCCCCCCCCCCCTTTTCCCCTTTTAAAATAAACAAGTATACAGTTTAAATTGTCGTGTTTGTGTCAAAAATTCTCCAGATATACATTTTTAAGCAAAATCGTTAAAGCCATATTCAAAATAACTCAAATTTTCAAAAATCCTTCATTAGCAAACGACTCTTTATCGAATTTCTATCCGAAACTAAGTAAACAGTAGGCCATGTCAAACACTGCTAAGATACCCATTTGGAACCAAATCGTTAAGGCTTTTTTTTTAAATATAAGTTTTCAAAAAATCAGTCAACTACGCGTAAATGAGTTTTTACCCCAAAAAAGAGTTTACTGTATTATTTGTCATGTCAAACACTCCCAAGATACACATTTGGAACAAAATCTTTGAGTCATTAGTAAAATATTTCAAGTTTTTCAAAAATCAGTCATCAGTAAACTAACCTTCAAAGAATGTTTGCCCAAAATCGTATTATATGTTATGTGTCATGTCAAACAAATCCTGGATATGTATTTTAAACAAAATCGTTTAGGCCATTTATGAAAAATTGGAATTAAAGAATTTGACTATAAGAAGAACAGTAAATTATAGCCTTAATTGAAGGTCTAAGGTAAAAAAAAGTATTTTGTGGTATAGCCCTATAATATCTAAACACCAAGTTTGAACAAAATCAATCAAACCGTTTTGGATCCGTGGCCAGGAACAGACAGACAGACATACAGGCATAGGCTACGTGTGGACAGTTAGAATGGTAATATCCACTCTTTTGGGTTCAAGTTCACATAAAACTTAAATATTTGTCATGATCTCGAGATAGATTTTTTCACGATCACAAAACTTTCTCGTGATATGAGACAATAAAACATGGCTAGGGGGAANGGGGGGGGGGGAGAGAGAGATAAATGGTCACTTCCCTCTAAAACCTAACACTTAAGATGGGGAAGTAGGACTTGAGAAAAGGCCAGTGTTGTTTCAGTTTTTATTGCAAGACTATTTTTGGGACAAAATATGTTTCAGTAGAAACATAGAGTTTAACTGTTTCCACATGCTGATACCAACAGTTGTTGAATATTTCTCATGATAATGGTGGCATTAGATGAGAAACCTTTTAAATGAAGAGAGAAACTTGTCATTAAATTCCAGAATACCTTTGACAGATAATCAATAATTGTTGGTGTCACCATATGAAGAAAATTAAACTCTATGTTTGTATGGAAGCAGTATTTGATTTATTTTGAAGAAAAAAAGGTTTTGCTATAAAAATTGCAAAAACCCTAACCTTTTCTCATTCCCACCTTAGTTTTGTTCACGTTCGTAGTACTAAGACAAGGGGGTATGTTGACGATAAAGTCTCCCAAAAATAAATATACCTTACTGACCAATGTTCTTTCCCCTCTACAATCCCCTCCTCCCCCCCTTACTCCATAAGATAAAATTATGTGGAGTTTCCGCTCAATTTACTTAGTTTTTTTTTATCTCGCCCCCCTTTTAACTTTTTTATCCCCTCATCCTTTTGTTACTAGGTCGAGTAGAGAAATTGTGTGGTGTGTGTCTGATTATTTTACTTTTTTTATCTCACTCTAAAATTTCCACAGTGTTATTTCGTAAGGTCGCCGCGCTGGCGGCACACACTAGTCTTTCCTCCACCTCGAGGCCTAGCCAACGTAAATGGGGTGGAGGTTGGGGTGGAAAAGGGTGGTTGGGGTGAAGAGGAAAAAAAAAGTGATGTGGAGGGGGGGTTGTTTGAGGTGGGGTGAGATAGGGAGAGAAACAAAAAAGGGTGAAAAGAGGAGGGAGTCCTTCAATCTTGCTCATGGGCGAATCGCGTGTTAATTTATCCGTCTCTTTCTAACGTCAAAACCACCACCCCCCTCCCTTCCCTAAAACACCCCTCATCTTTTATCTTCAAACGTAGACCAAAGCCAAAGGGGAGTGCTGTCCAAAGTTTGAGAACACTCGCGACTCCAAAGCTGAGCTTACATCGAGAGCATATCTTGTTTTTAGTTGGGTTTTTTTTGTTTATGCTTTCAATATATTTTAAGATTTCCCATCCCCTTCCATCCTAACAAATGTTTCACCCCCAATCAACAGCAAGTATATATGTATTTATTTATTTTTACCAAACCTTAGCACATAATTTAAGAGCCCATCCCAGCCCATAGATGTTAGCTCGAGACAGATGTCACATCATAGTGCGTTTCTCCATAGTTTTCATTAGAATACAGAGGAACTGAAACCAGTAAAGTGATTACACTTTTTTATACCGCCAAATTGAAAGATAATCAATTTAAATTGGTAAAATACAATTTACAAATACAGATATTTCTGTTATCAAGTGTATAGTTCAGAAAACTGCAGTTAGATAAGCTTCTGGTCCGAGCGCAATTGTTTATCTAATATCCTGGTTTATCGACCTTAATAAGTGCTTTTACGCTCATACATCCTTGTAATCAGTAAACCAAACAAGACGAGACATACGCATCTGTCCAAATGCCCACTCCCGCAGGTTTCTGAATCAAATGACTACACCACATGAATAAGCTCCAATTTTACAAATGATAAATTCTTCGGCCCTACCTGGGCTAGAGCCTATGGCCCTTAACTTCAGTAGTCAAACGTGCTATCGGTTGATCTAAATAATAAGACATCAAATCACTGTACGAAAAACATAATCGGACGGTTCAAAACGCTACTAACTCTATTTTCATGAATTTATATGCAAAACCTTTTGTTCCAACCTTCACTTTAAGAAACAAACAAATGGTGTAAAATGTAAATGTTGGCATCTAGAGTCAAGCCAATAAATAGTGGGTGATCTTTAGTCAGTCTTAGATAATCTATATTTTACTACCCGCACCAAAGAGTACGCACACATTTAGTTGTCCGTCATCTTAGCCCAGTCGGTAGTGTGTCTGCCTACTGAGCGTAGGGTCCCAGATTCGATTCTCGACCTGGCCGAAAAATTATTCACAGTGATGAATTAACGGACGGAGACTGGGTGTTGTGTATGTGATAAATTTAAGCTAGTTAATAAGTCGTGTGCTAATATAACCAGTCGGTTCAGAACGTTCACTTTAAATATCTCAAAAAAACTGAAAAAAGAATGACAGTCTGGTTTGCCAGTGACAGAGGTCAAATCCTGAGCAGGTATATTGAGGGTGATTTTTTTTTTCCTAAACAGTTTCCAACACTCCTTCATAAAAATGTGGGTCTATTTCCTCTAATTTCTGCTTCCCTCATCTTTTACTCAATTAAATTAGTACAGTCCGGAATAGTGAGATACTAAAAGGTACAAATAATTTAATTTTGAATTTGAGATCTTTAACGATCGCACGCACGAACACACACACAAGCCAAGAATATATTTTATTTATTCATACGTCAAGTAATTCGATAATGATCTGAAACTTTTGATAGTTATCAATACCTATAAAATAGCACTAATGAAATAATAAAATTTTGATCACAATTTTTTTTTAATATATCTATTTAAAAGTTCCTTTTTATGAAAATTATACTGTAGAACTGTCCTTAAAGCGCTGTAAACAACCCCCACTCGATCAGGAGACAGTGCAGCCAACTACCCAGAACGTAAAGCAATATCAAAGGATCGGTCGGTATCATTTCAAAATTAAAGCTTCAATTTATACTCTCTCGGTGTTTTTTTAAAAACTAATTTCAATAGAGAAACGTGTATTTAAATAATGATGGCAGCTATCGCGAAAACCTTGCGAATTGGCTAATAGTACGAAATCTCCGACGCGTATTTGCACGATCATTGTTTTTAGAAAATGGTTTGTGTATGTAAAATTAAAAGTTTGGTGTATATTTTGAAACAATCCACCCTATTAGTATTTACAAACAATCACTTCCCTCAAAATGATTATCAAAACAAAGATACATCTTTTTTTGTACGCATATATACTAAAACGATCCGCACTACTACCAAATTACTCTCAAGTTTAATTGATAAATACTTGTTTTGCTAATAGTCTCCAAAATATTTGTTCATTCACACGGCAATAGTTTAACTCGTACTAAATTCATTCATTCGTGGCTAGCAATGAATGTCAACATTATATTGACGTAAAAAAATACATTGACTTATTTATAAAAACATTTATCAATTTATCGATAAATTTAACATAAAATGTGATTAAAAATTGAACAATTTTATTATATATATTTATTAACGACCCGACACTTTAGCTCAGTCGGTAGCGTGTCTGTTTACTCAGCTAAAGGTCAAGAGTTTGATTCCCGACATGGCCGAAAACTTCCTCATTGGTGAAATGTGGGTTTACCCTTTCGAGGTGATAAATTAACGGCTGGAGATTGGATGTTGTTCCTGCCCTAGTCTAAGTTAGAGTATAAGGTATATGAAGCTACGACAGGCCTAACCAGCCGGCAGTGGAAATTATATGGATTGAATAAAAAAGTGACCCAGAACACAGGCTGAAACACTAATGGATGTAAAATAAATATTTATTAACTGAGTCGATTTTTTTTTCTGTTTTAAACTTGTTTGCTATTTTCAATAGATGAATACAATATTAATAAAAGTGATAAGAGGCGAATAGTAGCAGCCATCTTAATCCCACCATTCCATTTCACCCAGACCAAAGCAATTCAATTTCAATACTGCGGAAACAGCCTATAACTCAATATAACTGGGGTGACCTGGTGGTCTAGGAGTAAGGTGTCTGACTTCTGTGCTGGGGCCCGGGGTTCAATCCTCGGTCCCGGCACAGATTTATTTGATTACCAAACCCTTCCTTCACCTCTGACAAGACATCTTGTGAATGTGGGGAATGCCAGGCCTACACCGTGGTTCGGATCCCACGTCAAACTGTAGGTCCTTCATTTCATCTCACAATCACCCTACCATTACACATTAGCGTAAGTGCGTATAACCTGGACGGGTAGTAAGACGCGGTGCTAATAATAATAATAATAATAATAATAATATATCAGCTTATTATAATTTCTATTAGCAAGAGTTAAAGGACCTACCATTTTTGCTGGGACAAGTACATTCACCTACCTTCCGAGGTTCTTTTACACGCTACACTCGATACGGGACCGACGGCCTTACTTCCCCTCCGAAGGAAGTTGTGATATGGATTTTTATCTTTCAACAAAAATCTGTCGACCCCGCCTGAGTTTAAACTAGAAATGTGATAATAGTAGTAATAATATTAACAACAGTAATAATAATAATTAGTGGTAGTGATAGTAGTTATAGTAGTAGTAAGAAACACCAGCTTCGGTGGCCGCACTGTCCAACGCGCTATTCTCGCATTATACTGGACTGCTGATGACAGGGAGATCCGGGTTCGATTCGGGTGCACTGAGGGAGGTTTTCCCTATATGGTTTTCCACTCACTCTCCACACAAATCCGGGTACAATTAATGTAAATTCAACTTTCCTTATCACTAACACATCAGCGTAATTAGTACATAGGCGTATAACCCGAACAGGTATTAAGACGTGGTGCTATAAAATGGTATTAAAGAAACAAATAAATGCGAGCGTTTGTATTTTTTATCATCAATGAGTTAATTAAAATAATTTTAAGGTTGGCCCGACATTTCTCTCCCCCCCCCCCCCCCC
>CABFVX010000756.1:0-28374 GCA_902151425.1 Timema shepardi | reverse complement strand
TGTAGTGTGTGGTTCCGTAAAAAAAAAAGTATAAAGGATAAACTTTTTTTTCCGTTGACTGATGAGCGCTTTCGTTACCCTAATCAACTGTTTAAAAACACACAAATTTGAAAATTAAGATTTCATTATTTTAATTGGAACTATAACTTTTGAATTTAGTGAGTATCATGTAAATGTAGAGAGTTATTTTTACACAGTGTCTGCTAACTATTATATTACCTTGGGAAAATGTATTACACTTGCTCGTTTTGAAAAGGGGTGAAAAAGCGATGGCACGGCCCTAGGCATGAACGCTATTTGCAATAGGTGTACTGTGCACTCATGGAAGTTAATTAACTATTTCCGTGAGTAAACAGTACGAGGAAAAACTTAGCCAGTTAAAAGAATTGCATATTATTATAGTCCAGTAAGAATATTATTATGGTTATTATTTTATTATTACGAATCTCGTTTTCTATTCGAGTTAATAACGTTCACAGGTGACCTGGTGGTCTAGGGGTAAGGTGTCAAGACTTCTGTGCTGGCGTCCGGGGTTCAAGCCTCGGTCCCGGCACAGATTTATTTGATTACCAAACCCTTCCTTCACCTCTGACAAGACATCTTGTGAATGTGGGGAATGCCAGACCTCCACCGTGGTTCGGATTCCACGTTAAACTGTAGGTCCTTCATTTATTCTCACAATCACCCTACCATTACACATTAGCGTAAGTGCGTATAGACCGAACGGGTAGTAAGACTCGGTGCTAATAATAATAATAACGTTCACACATACACCGACCCTTTTGCTAGGTAAGTAGCATGTTCACCTAGCAAGCTAAGGATCCCGGGTTCAAGTCTAGGCATGGCCGAAATATTTAACATTGGAAAATTTTTATTTTCTCCTTTCACACTGATGAATCAACAGCAGAGCAGCTAGAGGTTATGTAGTTTGTTAGTCATGTGTTGATCTAATCAACAGCAGAGCAGCTAGATGTGATGTAGTTTGTGAGTCACGTGTTGATCTAATCGGTCAGTCCAGAATGTGCAGATAAAATATCCTTCAATAAATTATTATTATTATTATTATTAGCACCGCGTCTTACTACCCGTTCGGGTTATACGCACTTACGCTAATGTGTAATGGTAGGGTGATTGTGAGATGAAATTGAGGACCTACAGTTTAACGTGGGATCCGAACCACGGTGGAGGCCTGGCATTCCCCACATTCACAAGATGTCTTGTCAGAGGTGAAGGAAGGGTTTGGTAATCAGATAAATCTTTGCCGGGACCGAGGATTGAACCCCGGACGCCAGCATAGAAGTCTGACACCTTACCCCTAGACCACCAGGTCACCTTCAATAAATTAAACGTAGCTAACACTCATAAATAGACATGGGAAGAGGAAAGTGGCGTTTAACTGGATGGAAATTAAATAAAGGCACACCCAAAATTGTAATTTGTAGCATAAGCCTCAGACCAGCCCAGCAGGTATTAGAGCTGAGTCCCAACCTTCCAGGTCAAAGTTGAACTAGAATTTTATGTACAGCAAAATTCTTGTCCATATTGTTACTACGTCATGATTAACAAACATTGTTTTCGGAGGAATAAATACTTGTTATAAAGTACATATATACTTTATTATAAGCCGGATACATTTTGTTTACGTCCCTCTTTACACACCGAATTTCTTACAACATTGCTGACAGAGGAAAAAAGTTACTAAAGCTCGTATACAATAGGAGTGAAGGTAACAGATAGAGGGTTCTTTATTGCAAGCATTGGCTGAAAGTCCCTAATGCTAACCTATTGGGAAGTCATTTTTATTAGTAATAAAAAGTGTTATCAAACTATTCTATTATTATTATTATTATTATTATTATTATTATTATTAGCACCGCGTCTTACTAACCGTCCGGGTTATACGCACTTACGCTAATGTGTAATAGTAGGGTAATTGTGAGATGAAATGGAGGACCTACAGTTTAACGTGGAATCCGAACCACGGTGGAGGCCTGGCATTCCACACATTCACAAGTTGTGATTAATACACGTCTTGTCAGAGGTGAAGGAAAGGTTTGGCAATCAGATAAATCTGTGCCGGACCGAGGATTGAACCCCGGACACCCAGCACAGAAGTAAGACACCTTACCCCTAGAACGCCAAGTCACCCAAACTATTCTAATAATTCCAGCCAATGTTTTCAATAAAAAAAAACTTCTTGTCAGCTGTCACCAAAGTATGTATTTTCTAAAAGAAATGTTGTAAATGTCCATCCGTAAGAAAATCAAGGCATAGGTGTATAAACTGTGTGGATAGCCGGATGTGTACATAGTCCGAGTATATTAATCAGATATATACATACCTGCTCCGTTGGGCACGCATGCAAAATCGTCAATCTCGCCTTTCTTGTGGTGGGGAAGTTTAGGTTCATATCTCCGCCAGGTAGACTTGGGTGGGTTTTTATTCTAAATGTTTTCCCACTCACCCTTCAGGCAAACGTTGAAACACTAGCTCTATATTCTACCTTCCTCATCACTACCTCATTACTGTAAATTAGCGTTAATCCTGATCGGGTAATAAGACACGTAGCGTGGTGAAAATAATGCTTGCTACGGTAGGTAAGATAGTTTAGTGCTTCCGTTCATCAAAATATCACATTCCTGGTGCAAGGCTATAGGTATTATCTAACTGTCCATCTATAACACCTCTAGGATAATATAAAATACTCGTAGACCACCAAGTACTACCAACAGATAAATTAGCTATATATTTAGTTGTCAAAAATGACAGCTACAGAACCAACGGTTTAGTATATGAATCTTTAAATCCAATTACATTAAGAATTATAATACAAATGTCAATTAATAGTCGATTATAATTTGCAGCGTGTATGATGATGGTATAATGTTAGTTCTGTGTTCATTCAATATTTTGTATCAAAACAGGAACGGTATATGGACACACACACCATTGAACTAATTAACTTATTAGCTAAGCTCGATCGACATTTTATATATCAGAAAGAGAGATACATTGGCAAAGAAATAAAGTTATTTTCTATCGAAATTAACAAATTTTGTCAGGGAACCAGTCAGCGAGAGGAGGTGGCGGCCGGACTTTGCCAGGAGACGGGCTGGGCGTGTGACGGATAAAAAAGATTTCTCGGCATCAGCATCACGTCCTTTCTATCTCTCTCGCACACACACACACACACACAGGTCACAGGCGAAGGAGGGGGAGGGAGGGTAGTATCTTCAGTTCACGACCCGATAGACGGCGCATACAAGGCCTGGTTCACATCAATTCGAAACCCAAGTGTGTAGAATTCAACACCTATAGCATCCCCTATGGTATGAACTAAGATCGAACCAGGGGTCTCCTAGAGTGATATTAACCCAGTTCCAATGTACTTATAAGTGAATCGAACCTTTTAGAACCAGAGCTCTTAATTTTTTTTTTTTTTTAGAAAAGTGCCAATCATAAAAAAAATGTATTTTTTGTGTTTTGAAATACTTAATCTATGTTTCGTATGTTGATCTAAAAATAAAAAAGAACATTAATATTTCAATTGAAAGTAATGAATTATAATTTTCCTGATTCAAGCTAAGTTTATATGATAAAAAAAAACAGAGTTTTTATTTAAAGTAGCTTTCTCTCTTTAGGAAACTCACTCCTTCCTTTTTTTTTTTGAAACCCTTATGTAAATTACATAAAACATATATGAAGAGTAGCCATCATTGGTCAATTGTCACTATAATTATCTGACGCCTGTATCAAAAGTGACAGCTCTAGGAAACGTGGCTTGGTGTATGAATACATGAAAGTAAAATACAAATTTTAATGGGAAGAGCCTTGCCTGATTGCTAGAAAAGTTACTAGACAAACTTTCACGTATTCATACGCCAAGTAATGTGATCTGTAGCTGTTACTTTTGATAATTGTTAGCAATGTTTATGAAAAACAGATATAGGCCTAACACAGTGAGATGTTATCAATGTTGACCGCAAAATAATATGCTTTCATTTTTTTAAAGATTCTTCCTACCAAACTACTACCACTACCACCACTACAAATAATAATATTATAATAATAATTAGCACCCCGTCTTATTATTATTATTATTATTATTAGCACCTCGTCTTACTACCCGTTCGGTTTATACGCACTTACGCTAATGTGTAATGGTAGGGTGATTGTGAGATGAAATGGAGGACCTACAGTTTAACGTGGAATCCGAACCACGGTGGAGGCCTGGCATTCCCCACATTCACCCGTCTTATTACCCGTTTGGGTTATAAGCTTAAGTACTAATTATGCTAATGGGGTAAGAATTGGGAAGGTTAAATAAAGAGGAAGTGAAACCGCATGTGCGTGGAGAGTCGAAAACCACTCCTCAGTTCACCCAAGCGAGATTCAAACCTCGATCTACCCAACCTCTGAAGTCTAGTTCAATACGAAACTAGCGCATCAGTTAACTACGCCACTGAGGCGGGTAAAACTCCTACTAAAGAAGCTCTCGGAACTTTTAAGATAATCTTCCTATGATAATCAGTAATCATAATAACTTATATAGCGACTGAAGCTGGTATGATTTTGTTTTAAATCGTTTTAATAAATTGCTTCAAGGGGAATATAAGATCAATGCATTTTTTAAAAAGCAGTACCTAGTGAACAAGAGTCAAGGAAGGCACGATGTATGCCACCGCGCGTTAAGTCTCGAGAACCTACTTGTCCAGTAAGATGGCCATGAGAAGAAACAAGCTCCACGTTCGTACCGACTGACCTAAATGCATGTTGTTATACTTCCAGAAGGGAAGCACGAGAACAAATATAATCATGTACCGACACTACAGGTCACACCGGGATTTTATAGCCGCTAGTCTATGTGGCGAGTTGTCTGTTGCGTTTATCGAAGTGTACCTGTGATAAAAATAGATCATGGTTAAAACGAGCATTAAAATAGTTTATTTTATGTATCTAGCACCGCGTCATACTACCCGTTCGAGTTATACGATTAAGTACTAATTACACTAATGAATTAGGAGTTGGGAAGGTTGAATTTAGAGGAAGTGAACCCGCATTTGCGTGGAGGGAGAGTGGAATATTATTTAGGAAAAAGCCCTATAGTTTACCCGGCCGAGATTCGAACCTCAGTCTCCGAGTCCTCGGTGGTCTAGCTCAACACGACTAGCGCGTTAGTTAACTACGCCACCGAGGCGGGTATTTTAAAATAGTTAACTTAGGATAATTTATATAGTCTAGAGCGGGTGTCGGCAGTTTTTTTTGGACACCGATCGACCTAGAGACCTATCGAAGGTCCGTGATCATCAATCATTTCGTCACTACACTTGAATTTTTTCTTTCGTATAGCCCAAACGGGTAGTAAGACGCAGTGCTAAACGAACAACCAAACTCTTGCTTTCTACTAAAATTGCATCACAAATATCATCTTAATCAGTAATAGCTATCCCCTCCCAAAGCAGCACACTCCGGCTTAATTATAGTGTCGTAACAGGAATGTGTATTTTCCAACCAACCACACATTTAAATCTGCATTCATAAAATGTTGATCGTATTAAAAAAAACTTGCTTATTCAAGATAAATGCTTCAAAATTACTAAAATATGGCTTAAAATGAAGCAAACCAAGAAGGTATTACTTAAATATCCAAAATAACAAAAATGACCAAATAATGACATAAGAAAGCGTTTCCCTAAACAAGTGATCACGGACATCTTGTATGTACACATGAGAAATATCAGTGATGTTTCATACAAAAAGATGACGTGTCATCAATATCCGCAGCCTGGTAATCAAGTGCTTCAGAAAATGACCGTTACAGCCAGCCCCTTGTCCTTTCGTATCCGGTACTCTTTGTCCAAAGTCACTCTTCACTGGTCTACCATGATCTGAACCCGTCTGTACGTACGGTCGAGCTAATGGGAGAGTGTGTTTGTTGCTGGTAGATTCCTATCTTGGAGTCACTTAAGATAGGGGGAGATGAAGTGAAACGTTAGTTCCATGTCCAAAAATAGTCGTCAAAAGTCTGTGTGAACAACCCGTTATGCTCGACAAAACCACTACAATCGTCGCCAAAGTTGACGGGCGTCGAAGGAAACTATCGGCGTTAGCTCGAAGGAAGGCTGGAATACCCAATGATGCGGAGGAAGCAATTACCTCCAATGCATCCGATTGGGAATCGACGACCTTCCTCTGAAACAAGATACTGTGATATATGTTTGATACAATGATCGGCTGTGTTCAAGCGGTCATAACTGGGAGTTTCAGGCTGACGTAATTGGTATTATTTGTCAAAAAGGGATCAATTATGTTTTTTCAGCCATCCGGGACCCTTAGATCAGTGTGTAAAAGCGTTACCGAATGATCTAAGGTGTTTGACTCCAATATAAAACAATAAACGTTTTTAATTCGAGAACTAAACGTCAACAGTCCTTTAAAATGGAGTAGCTCTACGACAGCGTGGTAACGGATCTTTAGAAAGTAAAGTTGTCCGGGTGGTTTTCCTAAATGATTTTCAGATCTTCCTTCACGTAAATAGTCCGATAGCCCGAGCCCTAAGAATTCTCTTTGGCACCGCGTCTTACTACCCGTTTGGGCTATCCGCCTATATGTTAGGGATGAGTAAGATTACATTTAGAAGAAATCTACCCGAATTTGTGTGGAGTGAGAGTGGAAATATCATCAATGACCACCCTTAATACACCCGACCTCCCCGTCATCAGCAGTCGATACTATTACAAGAGTGACGCTTTAGACCATACGACCACAGAAGCAGGATTACAAAAACATGTATATAAAAGTTTGGATTAGTTATCTTACAGTTATTAAGTGGGACCGCTGCAAAAAAAACCACACGGGTTGGAGTAGAATCAAGGATATAGAAAGCACGGGGAAAGCTTCCTCAGGGGAGAGCGGGTACATATAAGCATAACAAATTTTATTGGCTAAAGGTATGGTAACATTTTCTAGTGCATCCCTTCTAAAAAAATTATCTTCCCACCGTAAGTACCTGAGTAGAATGTAGTAATACGTCCTATGACGAACCAACCATAGTTAATCCTTGTAAAAAAAAATCCTTAGATTTAAAAAGGAATTTAAGTTTATATAAATAGCTACATCAATTACTGTTATTAACTTATTTACAAGAGGTATTTAATGTGCACTTTTTGATCTGACTAATTATATTTGATCACGAGAATTTCTATGAGCGAGAGCGAAAGGACCTACCAATTTGGCCGGGAAAAGTATTTTTCCACGTGTCTTCTAGGGTCCTTTTACGTGCCACTGTCGACATGGTAACAACGGCTTTAGATCTCCTCCGAAGGAAGTTTTGCTACGAATTTTTATCACTCAATTCCATCGAACCCGGCCGGGTTTGAACCCGTGAACATCGGGTCCTTAGGTGAACCCTTTAGCCCAAGACTACCAAGGACGACATTGTTATTAATAAAGCTTTGAATGTTACAACAGCATTTAGCTCTACGGCAAACAGTTGAACTGGGCGGCCCGCTGACATTATGATGAGACAACATAATGCAGCCTTACTTTCTTTTTGTCGGATTTATATCCCTACACCACTTGAGGATGTTAAACTCATATTTAACTGTATCAAATTCAAAACTTTTCATAGAAGGAATTAAATTTACTAATGTATGGTATATATATGAAGCTCCCTCAATATTATTAAAATCCAATGTGGCTCTTGTGGTCAAACGAGTTTGATACGCCTTCTCCAAGGTTTGAAATCCGTGTATAATTAGATGTGAGTTTGAGATGAAATAAAAAACTTCCTCAAATTTATATCTACGGGTGAAATTTGTGTATATAAATTCGAAATCAGAAACTTAAGGGAAAAAAACTTAATCAGTCAAAAATAAGTAATCAAACGTTGATGATAATGACCTAATTGCATCACATACGCCCCCCCACCTTTTTCTCTGCACCTCTAGAGTGGCCAGACATGTTCGTGGCATGACAGGGAGGTCTGCCAGATTCCCCGACCGACTGGCACGTTGACATTCCTGAGAGTCAAGACACCAAACATGTTGACACCTCAACCAATACAAGGACACGATGGCAGACAGTCCCACAAACACGTGGATATTGGGAGACATCAAACTCCACACGCTTTCTGATGGAAACAATCCCACAAACACCTGGATATAGGATGACCCACTTCACACCCTGTCTGTATACAAACAATCCCACAACCACGTGGATATAAAGAGGCTTCAAACTCCACACGTTTTCTGATGGAAACAATCTCACAAACACCTGAATATAGGATGACCCACTTCACACCCTGTCTGATACAAACAACCCCACAAACACGTGGATATGGGGATAATTGGGATTGTTGGTGCTTAAAACGGAATTATTTGAGCATGATATCGAGGAAATAAATAAAGTTTCGCAATCTGATGTCTCAATAGGTGAAAGTTATAAAATCAGTGTTCAGATCAGCGTGCCTGGTTCTTTTGTTAATCTTTTATTTTATTTCTTCCGTTCGCCTTTTATCTTATGCAAAATCCTACCACTATTTAAGGATTGCAGTAAAATACATTAAAAAAAACATATTTTTTTTACTAAAATCCCTGTTTTTCTTTTGTTTTTCCCCCCAGATACACAAACAAACAAAAAATATTTTTTTCCCGGTTTCCTAGCTGCGTGATAACCCTGATTGATATATTATAGTGCAGTGTATGAAGCTTCTAGAATAGAAACGCGGCACTGTCAAGCAGCGTTGCCACTGTTCGTGCACTGGTTCATCTTCGCCACATATGGGTTTTGGTTAGAAGAGCAGTAGAGAACATTCAAACGTATTTCTTTGCGGACAACATTGATAACGTTTTACTATATTATTTGTGTCATTTTATAGGTATTGATAATATTTATCAAAAGTTACAGCTAAATAATGCATGACTTGATGTCTGAATATATCGTTACTGTTCTTCCTATCCAAATCATACTATAGTATTGTTGTGACATGTGCTCGAAGAGAGAACCAGCCACTGGGGGAATCTCGTCTCGGGGAAATATAGAGGTTTGCCAAGTCTTTGAAACACACCGCGTATCTAAATACGATGGTCGCCGAGTGTGTGTAGTCAGGGACTTAGGACGCTACGACCCAGCTGAATAAAGACATTACAAACGAGCCGGGTTGGCGGAGTTGAGCTCACATTTATACTATCTAACTAAATGTCTATAATAATCTAAAACATAAAAAAAAAATTAAACCACAAAATAACATTAAAAAATCTAAAAAAACCTAGTTGATAATCCTAGAAGAAGAAGAAGAAAAACCTAGATGTAACACTCCTAGTAGAATAAAAATTTACCAAAACTTGACAATCAACTACGCCAGACCGACAGGAGAATAGCACAAACCTCACCATACCACCCATCCCATCCTTGATCCAACCTTTGACCGACCTTCACACAAATCGCACGTTTCATATCATTACCTTAGCCACGGCCGGACGCCACTGGGATAACCGAGTAGATTTTCTACGAGTAAGAGAATAATACTGGCGCCACTGTCGGCCCCAGATGGGGAATGGAAATGTATCCATCCACTTCAAACCAAATCCCAAGGATAGTCAAATCCTTCCAATCTCTTTCCCGGAAAACGACTCTCATAATTCACCCACAACTCACCATCATACCTTAAACAAACCTTCCCCCATCCCAATAAAATGAAATCCTCCCCATACCAGAGACCCTGCACAATCACTCACTATCACCAATTTCACCTCGAGTGTTATTTAACTAATACGCCTGTAATTCTTTTACAGCCTCATTTCACCGGTTTCATTTCATAGGTATTTAATTTCCCTCACTCGGTACTCAAACAGAAAATCAGCCCTTTCTCTGATGACCTAGCTTGGCGTTTCTGTCAAGGTGGATAATCAGTCGGGCAACAGCCTAAAGGCGTCAGAGGCCAGTCGGAGAGTGGATACCCAACCCGGGTTCGCCGTTTGAAAGAGCTAATAAATTGTCGTGTTTGTAAAGAGCAATTTTGTCGTAACTCCCTCTCCTTCCGCCATCCTACTTTACCTCCCACCGCGACTCACGTTGCCGGGACTCTATCCAACCTCGAGTTACCGAAACAATCTCGCCGACCTTTTTCCTACCCCTACCCACACAGCCGCAGCGAGGGATAACAACCTAACGATTTGATTAGAATTAATAAGAAAAGTAGAGTACAGAAAAATAGCATGATAAAAACTACCCAGCAAAAGTTGTAGTGACAGCCAAAACAAACAATCGTCTCCCACAAAACAATCAGTTGATCTGTCCCTAGCTGTTCAAAATTGTTTTCTGTAATAGTTGAAATAGTTAAAGATAAATTGTGACACTTAACATATGAGCAATAATGTTATTCCGTATTGCCCGACTATTCCAGAATACCCATATCTCCTCTATATTAAAATTAAAGTTAAATATTATATATAATCAAACCACATAAAAAACTAGTGTTGTTTAAGTATGAAATAAATAAATTTCGTTCCGCTTCCTGGACTTCTGTCTCCTCCACACACAAATCTAAAACAAAAATAAAGTTCGCCTGACGCAAGCTGCATCAATCTTCACGCATGAAGAGCGTGCCCCCCCCCCCTTCTTTTCCTTCTCACACAACAATACACGCCGGTGTAATCTTGGTTCCATCCCGACTACTGCAACTCACGCCATCATCCGAGGTCACGCGCCTAAACTTTCAATCCAAGGTGGCGCGCACGCGGCTGATTCCCTGAGTGCGAGAGTGGCACAAGTCTCCTCAACAATTATAATGAGGTTATCATCATTTCGGTCTTCAAAATAAATGCTCCACCACTTCTTACACTCATATGAGTTTTACTCATTTTAATTGTTATAATGGCGTAAGGATGAGGGAGGTAAGAAGGAATATACCCAAATTTGCATGGAGGTAGAGGCGGTGGGAGGGGGACGGAATAACTCTCTATAGGCCCAGCTTGGATTTGAATCCCAATCAAATTCATCACTGGAAAACCAGGTGAGAAGATTTTGGCATTTGTCAACCGATGCGAGCTTATCTAGGGGGGGAAAAAAACAAAAAATGCAACTATATAAAAAAATCTAAAAAAAAAATCATCCACGGCAGTTGTTGAATAGTAAGAGTTGAACAAAAATTAATTTCCACGAGGATCCGAAGGTTTAGTGAGACGCGGTGAAAACAAAAACAAAAGAAGCGGCCTCTTTCAAACCACTGAAAATAATGATACACACACCTGCCTTATCCAGGGGAATGGAAATGAACTGTTTTGAGTCTTCGACTATCGTAGAGCCTAATACTAGTTCCTAAAATAAAATAAATAATCCCACCACCAAGCCCACCGCACAAGTCACCTTCATCGGCGAGGATTGACACACTTTTAGGAAACCGCATTGAGAGACCTAACGTAAGGTAAAAGCTAAAAGAGAGCAAGTATATCCCCCACCATTTAGCGACAACGTCCAACCCGTCGTTGCCCAACGCAGGCAGAAGCCTTGACCCAGCTCCATGATCTGGAGGCGACCCACACACACTTCTCCGACTATGATTTCTACTCACCAGTTTTTTAACCATCTCGTCTCAATGGGTGATTAGTGCGTACAGGGGTGGACTGTGACAATGGGAGATATCCCGGCGAGACAGTTTGGTTTGGGCTACCACAAAGACTTTAAGAACCCGCTTATGTTGTTGAACAGTCCAAGGCATTAATTTCACAAGAGAAAGAACTGGATAAATCAGTGGGGGTAATTTTTACTAAATTATTTTTCGCTCCCCCTCCACGAAAATTTGGGTACAGTCGCTTAAAATTCTACTCACGGAATTTCTATTCTATCAGTGTAAATATGCCGATAGTCTGAATGGGTAGTACAATTCAAAACATCTTTTTTTTACTATTATAAGAAATATTTATAAAAAAAATCTAGCTTTTATGGTATGCAAACCTAAAATTTCTCACACCTTAAATTAGGTGGTAGCACGTCTGCTTTATAAGTCAAGTTCGAAAAATTTACTGTTAGAGAAATGGCTTCCCCTTTTTCATCGATGACTTTATGAGCGTAGGAGAGGATGGCGTGTTTGTTATAGAAATAAGATAGTTTGCGAGCCATGTTCTGATATCAGTTGTTTCATAAAGTGCATGTTAAATACCACTTATCAAAAAATAAAACCACTCTAAAATGTTTGTTGACAACATGGGCTTCGACATTGAAATTAGAGCGTATGTCACATAACCCAAACTGGGATACAGTTGTTGCCTTATATAGGATAATATTGTGTTATAATATTGGGCAGAACCCTGTGATAATACTCGTAGCAGTGGCGGCTCGTGTATAGGCACTGCGGAACTGCAGCACCCCCTATATCCACTTGATATATTATCGCTAACATTTAATATAATGAGTCCTTTTTCCTTTAATTCTTTATTTATTTTTGTAGTACAATATATATATTCCTTAAGCTTAATGTCAGTACTTCAGTAGCCATCCCCCAGTTTATGAAAAAGATACAAAAATCTTTGTATGGAACTGTGTGCTTCACAGTGCCAGCGACGTGGTGTTCGACTGCTGTGCGCATGCGCGCATAGGAGGGGAGTGGTGAGGAAGGCGGGACTGCCAGGTATAGAGCACTGTTGCTCTCTCAGTGCCAGCTATTCTTGAATGTGATAAAGTGTAGAAGAGTGTAGAATTAGATTATTATTCTGCTTCCAGCTATTCTATTTGATTCATTTATTTCTGTTATTTTATTTAACAGAAAGACTAAATGCGCTTGCAGTACTTTCAATGGAGAAAACCTTCCTCAATCGTCATCCAGAGAGCAAGGAGAAAATTATTGAACTTTTTGCGCAAATTAAAACAAGAAGAATGGATTTAATTTTTAAATGAATTGATCAAGCTTGAACTGCAACAAGTTAAAGTAAGTAAAAAGTTTTTTCTGTTAAGATTTTATCCAGTTCCTGAATAAAATTTCTTTCTATACATGTTTTTTTTTCCTTTTACACAATTTTAAAACAAAGGCTAAAAAAATTCTGGAGCAGCACCCCCGACTAGTTTTAGCTACGAGCCGCCACTGACTCGTAGCATCGAAAAATATTTTTTTGAGAAATTCATTTATTTATAATTAAAATACTAGCCGAAGAAACAAAACATATCCGTAAGCGATGTCTAAAATTTCAACACTACAAAATTTAATGGAATTTTCATTACTTAAAAACATTAAATATGACTCAAATATCTACCGAACATAGGAGCCTATAAATATAAATGTATTTTACAAACATGTAAGGATCGTAGAGGATACAAAAATGGACACATTCACTTAAATATAGGGTCGAAGAGACCTATTTCATACCATATTTTACACTTGTAGTGGTGTAGATGGAATAGCCACTATTGCATGCTAGTGTACACTTAGTTTGCTATGAAAGGTAGTATAATCTTTACCATAACAGATTATACTATGACCCTATCTTATAAGCTATACCGTAGGGGAATCATGCAAGGAACGCTTGCTACCTTTATAGGTAAACGAAGGCTACTTTATACACAGTTCAACATTATGTAATAAGATATATTTGAGTCTAAATACCATGTATCTTATAGCTTATGTGTGTGTATTTTTGTATTTTTTTACAATCCCTCTATGTTTGTAATGCACATTCACTTACACATAGGTATGAAGAAAAAATGTATTGGAAGTATTCACCTTCTATGCGTGTGGACCTTACCTTATAATATTCATGGCCAACCAATTTTATTCATGACATTATAAGGCAGCTATGACCTGAATACACTTTTAAAAGTTTAAATTTGAATTTGACAATGTGATTCCAAGGAGTTAAATAATAGGGATCGGAATCCATTATAGCAAACTGCAAATTCAAAGTGGCTACACAATATCATGAAAAATAAAGGTACTCTTTCCAGATCCATCAACCCATACCAGAAAATTGAAAAGGATGTTCAAAGCATCATAATAGGGCCTACTTTATTTGTTAGAGCTATTTATTTTTTGAGTGTACTCGAAAATAATTATTAATTTAGACTCGACTAAAAACAGTGTTTGAATCAAATGCTATAAAGACTCTTCTCTTTCCTAAAAAGCCAAATTTACCATTTTCCTTGATCAAATACAAAACTTCCTGATAGGTTTTAATATTCTGATATTTCAAGGTATTTTATATTCTCCCTGAATGAAGCCCTCCAAAATTTGGTGCATGCCCATATTCGAAGTCTTTGCGGGCGAAATGTTTAAAAATGGTCTATGTTTGTAAACTACTTTATTTGGTCATTATTAAGGCAGCTAATATAAACATCACGGTGATGTTTTGTAAATTTGGCGGAAGCAGGCACAAAACTAACTCGACTTAGACGTGTAAATAACAAGCAGCTTATACTAGTTTCGGCCACAAAGAGTGGCTAACTTTACTGTATAACTGCAACTATAGGACGGCTATTTTACGTGACCAACACTGTACAGTGTACAACCTATTGTCAGCGACGTCAGCCACCAAGATATCTGGATAGTGTTGATATTCCCAAATAATTCGCCTGACGAAAGGGGGTGGAAAATTATATTATGCAAAAAATAAAATATCTAATGCAGTAGATCAGAATCGAACCAAAGTATCCAGAAGTAAACAATGGCGTGAGTTTGAGCATAGTTTAAAAATGACCTCTAGGTAATAGAATCTAGGGCGGAACATCTGGCTTAGCGCACCAATGTTTTGCTAGTGAGTTAAGTCAGATGTCCCGTGTTGTCCCATGTCCTGGTGTCATTTTCAACATAATATTTAAATCAATGCCTATGAAAGGCAGTCATTATTACCAAATGATAGTTTACATGTTCTGTGTCAAACACTCACCTAACCGTGCAAGAGATTTAAATGAGGGAATTTTGTATAACAATACAGTATTTTTAGGGGTGGGGTGAGGGGGGGGGTCACTCTTGGTCTTACTACTCTGTAGGGCTATCGACTGAGTAGTATTGGAGAGAAGAGAATTGCTGCCTCACAAAAGACTACATCGAGTGGCAGGTGACCTGGCGGTCTAGTGGTAAGGTGTCGGACTTCTGTGCTGGCAGCCGGGGTTCAATCCTCGGTCCCGGCCCAGATTTATCTGATTACCAAACCCTTCCTTCACCTCTGACAATATATCTTGTGAATGTGGGGAATGCCAGGCCTCCACCGTGGTTCGGATTCCACGTTAAACTGTAGGTCCTCCATTTCATCTCACAATCACCCTACCATTTCACATTAGCGTAAGTGCGTATAACCCGAACGGGTAGTAAGACGTGGTGCTAATAATAATAATAATAATAATACATCGAGTGGAAAAGAGGGGTGTATTTATCTTAGAATTCATATTCACCTTAAATTAATGTGGCAAAGAGCGAAAAAAAGAGGCAGCTTGAAATAAAAGTGGCCGGCCATCTCGAAGTGAAGCAACATTTGCCGAAGAAGACGCCTCCTGATCGTTTGAGTGCCTTTATCTCCCTTACTCTCTCCGTCTCTCTCGCTGACCCACATGATTGTCGGTCCAGGTCATCGGGTCGTCGCAAGGCTACTGCGATGTTTCGAGGGGACTATCGCGATACTACTGAGTGATGTGTAAAGTGAGGTCAAAAAGAAAAGATTTTTTTTTAAAAAAAAAACCTTTGAGAATGCGTATTTTAAAACACAAAATTCCCGTTTTGGCGCATTTTTACCTTGCTTCCACCTAAAGTAAGGTAAAAGTATATTACTTTCTTCTGTTTCTTCCTAAGCAAATCTTAAAGCTGTGCGGCAACATAATACCTTGAGAGTTTGATAAGCTTATTCACAAACATTGTGTGCACTAATTAATGTTTACCATCATATGTGGTTTAGTCACATGGTTGGTGTAGGCCTACAGCCGTCATACGTGATTCTTATATTTAGCAGGTAAAGAGCCGTAGTATGTGATTTCTCGTACCATATAGCAGGTGAACAGCCATGTGATTCCTCCATAAAGCAAGTGAATAGTCATAGCCAACATATGTGATGTTCAATATAACAGGTGAATAACCGTCATATGTGATTCCTCAATATAACAGGTGAATAACCGTCATATGTGATTCCTCAATATAACAGGTGAATAACCGTCATATGTGATTCATCAATATAACAGGTGAATAACCGCCATATATGATTCCTCAATATAACAGGTGAATAACCGTCATATGTGATTCCTCAATATAACAGGTGAATAACCGTCATATGTGATTCATCAATATAACAGGTGAATAACCGCCATATATGATTCCTCAATATAACAGGTGAATAACCGTCATATGTGATTCCTCAATATAACAGGTGAATAACCGTCATATATGATTCCTCAATATAACAGGTGAATAACCGTCATATATGATTCCTCAATATAACAGGTGAATAACCGCCATTTATTTGATTCCTCAATATAACAGGTGAATAACCGCCATTTATTTGATTCCTCAATAAAGCGGGCGAATGGTAGTAAAATATAATTCCTCTATATGGTAGGAAGATATACGTCATATGTCATTCCTCCATATTGTAGGAAAACGTCATATGTGGTTCTCCCTTTTTGAAAAAAATAAAAGTATCAAATGTGATAAGACCAAAGTTTTTTTTATTATTACATAATAGAGCAAGGATTTTGTTAAGGGTAGTAGAGATTAGGAGAGTAGTTTAGAGGAAGTGCCCCCGTATTACCGTGGATAGGGGATTAGAAAACCCCTGTGATATATCACATTTGGAGAACCACTCTCTGTGATTGAAACCACGACCTTTCAGAGAGAATCCAATTTATTGCGAGCTTGACGTATTAGACCATGCTACTACGAGATGTGTGTGTGTGCATCTCATCTTTTTCTTGTTTCGTTTTGGCGTCTGCAGTGCGAGCGAGCATCTGTCACTTGTTTAATCGACAACATTCTTAACTTTAACACTTTTATTTTCTGGTTTTTTTTAATGCATCTGGGATATCCCGATTAACTAGCCACCGAGGACGCACACTGGTGTTCATACGATCTAAGCCGCGAGTCTCGATATAATTTGGTAGGTCAAGACTTGAATCTCGGCTGGATGAATTAGGGGCTAATTTTCCCACATGTTCCCAAATATGTTCATTTTTTTTATCTTCACGCTAATGTGGGTGAATTTATTATCTAATATATCTTCCTCATCCCTTTCTCTAAAATAAAGCTGTTACTCAGTGTTTAGCGTAGTAGTTTAAAAAATATATTATTATTATTATCACCACGTCTTACTACCCGTTCGGGTTATACGCACTTACGCTAATGTGTAATGGTAGGGTGATTGTGAGATGAAATGGAGGACCTACAGTTTAACGTGGAATCCGAACCACGGTGGAGGCCTGGCATTCCCCACATTCACAAGATGTCTTGTCAGAGGTGAAGAAAGGGTTTGGTAATCAGATAAATCTTTGCCGGGACCGAGGATTGAACCCCGGACCCCCCCGAAGTCTGACACCTTACCCCTAGACCACCAGGTCACCGGAGTTAAAAAAAAAAAAGGCAACTCTGACCCGAGAGGCCAGTGTTAGAATCTCGAGCTTGGGTTTTATGTACTGGAGAGGTTTATTTCCATAATATGGGTTCTCACCTTCTCTTCGGGTAAACACTGGGCGAAGGTTACTTACAAATTCCCTTTCCCTACTATGTTCCTTTGGCTTATATTAGTGGTTTATAAACAGTACGAGCACTAGAGCTCACAACATATAAATACACCTTCCTCATTAAACAACCAAATCGCTCCTTGGAACTAGACAACCTGCTGTTCACACAACTTTCCAGTTATAAAGAAAACAGCTATTAGCCCTTCCAATGGACCACCCGGTCTCACGTCTGGCAAGCTCCCCCTCTCCTGATTCTTCAAGGGCGCCTTATGCTCGCACTCAATAGGTGAACCAGACGGGCACAAAGCTTCGAGTCGACGACACACGCCACGGTGGCATCGTCCAGAGGCCTCCTTGACATTTCACCACGCTCGTGTGGGGATTCAGCCAAGAATATGTTGGACAGGTCCACCACGCCCTGTGATTTATTGACAGTCTGGTATAATGAAACGACAGATTACAATCTTTGAGGACAAACTGTGCTGGTGTGAAGAAACCTTAAGACCACAATACCACGTTAATAAATAATGGGTGACCTGGCGATCTAGGGGTAAGGTGTCAGACTTCTATGCTGGCAGCCGGGGTTCAATCCTCGGTCCCGGCAAAGATTTATCTGATTACCAAACCCTTCCTTCACCTTTGACAAGACATCTTGTGAATGTTAGGAATGCCAGGCCTCCACCGGGGTTCGGATTCCACGTTAAACTGTAGGTCCTTCATTTCATCTCACAATCACCCTACCATTACACATTAGCGTAAGTGCGTACAACCCGAACGGGTAGTAAGACGCGGTGCTAATAATAATAAATAATGAATAGCAAATGCACAAACACCTTAAAATAGAACCAACAAACTAATGAATGTACATTCATCTTAAGAGAGAACCTAAAGGCTAATGAATAATAAATATGCAAATACCTTAAGAGAGGCCCTGAAGGCTGATAAAGAATAACTGTGCAAGTACCTTAAGAGAAGACCTATAGTCTAGTGAAGATATATTGTGCAAGTACCTTAAGAGAGGCCCTAAAGACTGATGAAGAATAACTGTGCAGATACTTTAAGAGAGGGCTTAAAGGATACTGAAGAAATATTGTGAAAGGACCTTTAAAATATGGCCAACAGGGTACTGGAGAGTTGATATACAGCATCAAAGAGGACAGCCTGAAGAAAGATGCTACGCAGACACAGTCCATCAGAGCACACTAGTCTACTTGAGAATCGTCTTCATGATGGGCCTTAGTCTTAAATCTAATCCGGAGCAGTGACATGATATTAAGAACTTTACTTCCCTCATTCCATTAATGTTTTCCAGAAAGAAAGTTTCGGTATCAAATTAAGATACTTCGAAGATGTGTCAGTATTTACGCAAATTTAGAAAGAAAAGTTTCAAATCGTAAGCTTTATAAAAATGAAAATGAGAATCTGAAGCAGATTGCACAGTGAATGAACGAATACGACCAGATTGCTAATATGCTAGATATGCGCATGCGCATAGCACTTGGTTTTGTTTTACGTCTAGATCTTTTAAAAAAATCATCAAAGATTTTCTTCCCTCAGTACATTTACTAGTGTAATATGTTACTTTTGTCTTTGAAGCAGCCATATTTTTCTCCAAAAATTCTTCCTTTTCCTAGTTGGACGTTGCAGACTTTGACTTAAAATCACTAATACTGCTTCCGCCACCACTGTGTGTTCATTAAAAATCCACATACTAAAAAAAGTTACTTTACAAAGACTTCCACCACAACACGTACTACCTTGAAAACGTAAAATAACAGGGTAAGAAACTGCACTTCATAGTATATGCCCACACGTCACTAAAGTCTTACCTTGAACTGATGGAAACAAGAGAGGGGAAAATCTTAATTGACAACCAAATTGCTTGTGTAATCGCCTCTTTGATGGGGGGCACCAATCCGCCAACAATTTCAGAACAATCAGATTGCTTCATATATCGTCTCGTGAATGGGCACCTTAAGTGTAAAATGGTCTTCCTGGTTTTGTTTGTAATTTCCGTTACTGGACTTTCCAAAACCACTCCTCTACTATGATAATAGCTATAAGAAGTGGCCTAATGATGCAATGTATATTTATAAACAGAGAAAGCACTCTTTTTTTAGTGTGAATGTACAGATATTAACCAGGCGTGTACAATTACTTCTACCTACCAGTTATTTAGAAGAAGAAAAAATCGTTAGCAGGAGTAACCAACACTAATTTAGGTTTATCCTTTTCTCGCGTAGTAGGAAAAAGGATAGTGTGGTTGAGGTTCTTTGTTGTGTGTATTCATTATGGGCTATTGGGAGGATTTTGTACAAATTTTCTCTACCTTGTATATATGCCCTCACGGGACATTTTTGTATATTGCTTAAGGCCACTAACACATCCTCAGTGACACTCAATTTTTCATTAGATACTATTTTAGTTTGTTCTCCTTGTGCTGTATGAATAAAAGGCAGGTATAGTTAATAGTTTTGTAGGCATCCGCACTTCAAGTAAAAATAAAAATACAAGCGGCGACCTTTGCCCACTTATTTCAATTCTTCTAGCATCCTTTATTTGGCGGTAGACAAGATTGCTGAGGTCAAGATACTAATATCGGTATGGTGTAGTGAGGGTGGTTTTCCACTCGCCCTCCACGCGAATGTGAGTAATCTTACTCTAAATATAGCCTTCCCAATCCTTAAAATCAATAGCGTAATTAGTACATACGCGTATAGCCCAAAAGAGTAGTAAGACACGGAGCTAAACGTAACAATATACTTGAAAGGTGCAATCAACGTTCACAGCTTATTCAGTGCGCATGCGCTTTTTAACTAAAAACAGGTCAACCACTATGTCGAGCGAGTTGATAGTTGAAACGATTAGAAACAATACATAACATTATAAACAAAAAGGTGTGTGTTGATCTGAGTTTATTTGTATCACGGCATCAAAAACTAATTAAGAAATCCACCATGACAATAATCTAAGCGACATAACCTTCCACTCGAAGAAATATATGTTAATAAGCAATAGTTTCTAGCTGCGTCGAAAAAAGTCATGTATCAACACACGTAATATTTAAGATCCTGTGAATGGCTGCACCACTCAAAACCGATAGTCTATATCTTCAGCCAATGTGAGAATCAAGCTTAAGGGCACGGTTTACTTGAATTGAAAATATTCTCCTACGTCGGTATGCCTTATGGAAGTGGAAGCTCTAATGTTTCAACATAAAATATATTCTCAATAGTTTTTTATTTCGAACTTTTTACAAATTCACTTTAAACACGTTTGAGGAAGGCCAGATCTATGTTCATATAACAATTTACTTTGATTTAAGAAATGTGTCATTTCAAGTGAAGAGTCGTTGAAAACAAGCTTCATTCCATATTTTAGTTTGTAATCATAAAATGTGAAATGTAAGGTTTTTAATTCCATGGGGACATACTATTGTACCCTTCAGCTCCATTGTTAGATTGTAGCATATTTTGAAATAACATATCACTTATCGTATGACTCGGGATTTGTTTACGTCTGTGACGTATCTCTACGCTCCGATGGCGCCCGAATGAGAATGTGGGGAACGCGTTAAATAAAAGGTGTTTTTGCATATTTTATGGGAAAAAAATAGTTTTTGGCCAAAATGATTTTTTAAATAGAAAGAAACAAAGAGCTTTATTTTCTTCACATGCGGTGATATCAAAACTTATTGTTAAATATCTGTTATGATATTCTGCCATTAGATGAGAAACTTTTTAAATGAAGCGAAAAAATTGTAATTAAATTCCAGAACACCCTTGATAGATATTTAAGAACTGGTGAGGTCACCGTGGGAATAAATTAAACTATGTTTCTAGTGAAGCAATATTTTTTTTTCGAACAAAATAATGTTCTGATATAGAAAGTGCAAAAACAATTACCTTTACTCGCGTACCTTACACTCACAGATTAAGTATGGTATACCAGTAAACATGTTGACTGTCAGCATGTCGGCTCAACCTAAAGGTGTTTCAAATCAGCTTGGGGAGTTTTAATGTCAGGGCGAGTTTAAAGACGCCCAAGTTGTAATGGATTGCCGCGCTGATTCGGCACCAACCCATCGTTCTTTCCAGGAACGAGAATCAACACTCTACCCTAGAGCCAAGCTCTCCTCGTGACAAGAGCGAGTCACGACTTTTTAAAGGACCAAGGAAATGATAATCCACCACATACGGAGGTTTTCGAGACATTAATGGCTCACCTTCAAACAGAAGCCGACCAACGCATCAACGCGAACCTACCATCCACTGCTCCGATAATTGCCCCCTCCTTTTTCTTGCAAGAGCTGCCTGACTCATGTTTTTATGAGGTCCGGGTGGAAGATAATCGACTATTTTATTGATGTATAGAAGGGGGAGAGAGGGGAAGGGGTTTCATAGCACACTCGGGTCACTCTCACCTACAACAGTGAACAGGATCTTCAAATGATGAGAGTAACCCTTAAAGTCGAGGCGCCGTAATGAAGGAAAGCTTGGATTAAGGAAATCATCGCCTTCCCATTCCACTTCTGGCCCCAGTAAGCCAATACTTTGCCAGCGAACGTGGCGGTCAGTGGTCTCCTTTGTTGAGTGATGACATCATTTCTGGAGTTATAACCTTTCCCTTTCCTGTTTTGTTTTATAATACTTATTTCATCTGTGAGCAATATTATCCTCTTGGTAAAACATAGCCACATACTTACTTTTAATGCTGGGGTCCGGGGTTCAATCCTAGGTCCCGGCAAAGATTTATCTGATTACCATACCCTTCCTTCACCTCTGACAAGACCTCTTGTAAATGTGAGGAATGCCAGGCCTCCACCATGGTTCGGATTCCACGTTAAACTGTAGGTCCTCCATTTCATCTCACAATCACCCTACCATTACACATTAGCGTAAGTGCGTATAACCCGAACGGGTAGTAAGACGCGGAGCTAATAATAATAATAATAATAATAATAATACTTACTTTTAAGGATTTTTTTTTTGCACTTGTAAACAAGTTTAGTGCCTATTCCATTTTAAAATAATTACTTTTCAATTTTGCTGTTTTTTTAAAATATGGGGAAACAGTTTTCCTCGTCTCGATTTCCACTGCTACTTCAGGTTTCCACTCCACGATGCGGGGTCGAGATGTAATACCTACATAAGTTTTCCTATGGTCATATAATGTGCACATTTTTAAGTATACCTTAGGCCTATTTAGTACAAGCCTTAAAAACTAGCCTAGGCTCAAAAAATAAAATAACATGGACATTTTAAATATAAATAATGTAATTTACCAATATTAAACTAAGGGTACAGGGTAAAAAGGGGGAAAGTTCAATCAAATTGAGCTGATGCTGCCCCCTATGTTGTCATTGAAACCTTTAAAATGTACTTGAGATTATAGTTACTACTATTACTATTATTAGCACCACGTCTTACTACCCGTTCGGGTTATACGCACTTACGCTAATGTGTAATGGTAGGGTGATTGTGACATGAAATGTGAGGCCTGGCATTCCCCACATTCACAAGATGTCTTGTCAGAGGTGAAGGAAGGGTTTGGTAATCAGATAAATCTGTGTCGGGACCATGGATTGAACCCCGGACCCCCAGCACAGAAGTCTGACATCATACCCCTAGACCGCCAGGTCACCGAGATTATAGTTAAATGAGGTCTTTGTCTTTTATTTTTTTAAAGTATTTTTGGGGCCTTTCTAGGGTTTGAGATAGAATCGCTGTCCCGAAAAATGTGTGTAATGTGGCTTTCCACCTATTTGCCCGGTACCCTTTAAATATTTTAGACCGTGCGTGAAAATGAAACGAGTGTTCTAGTCAAACTACCTGTCCACTTTCTCGCGGGAACATTTGAAACACTTTCCATCAATTTTTAACATTTACACTTCGGTAAAAATTAATAAGGCTTCAATGTAATAAAGAGAATCACCCTAAATTGATAAATACAAATTTTATCACGCCTTTATTAATGAAAAGCGACACATAAACTGACAGAGAGACAGTGCAGTACAAAGAGAAGTTTTTTTTAATCCTCAATATTCTTGAAATGAATTAATGGAATCATGTTTTATTTTCAGCGAGCATTTAATAAAAATACCTCTAGAACCCAAACTATATTGTGTGTTACGTAGGCCACGTGTTTCCGTATGTTTGAAATTGAATTAAGGGTGTAATTTTCATACGTGTAATCATACATTTTAGTTTTTTCCAAATAGCTTTGTAAACATTATAGGCCTAAATTTTAGTCTTCATTATTTGGGGAACTTGACGCGAACTTTCTTACCCGCATCGGCGAGCATGCGTTGTAAACGTCCGACTGGCCTGATATGCGTGTGACGGGCCATCGGTGTTCGAATCCCGAACGGGTGTGATGAAGGGGAGTAGATAGCTAACGCACAGGTTGTGTGTTGAGCTTGACTGCCGAGGACGGGGAGGTCAAGGTTCGAATCTCACTCGGGGTTGGTTTCCCTAAATGGTTTTCCACTCTTCCTCCACTCAAATGCGGGTTCACTTCCTCAACATTCAACCTCCCCGATTCCTAGCCCATTAGCGTAGTTAGCACTTAATCGTATAGCCCAAACGGGTAGTAAGACGCGGTGCTAAGTATTATTATTTTTATTATTACTATTCTATAAATACTACCCGTTTTAACCCTACCCAATTTAGTTAACAAAATGCGCGTAGTAACCGGTCTCGTGGTATAATGGCCAAAGCCCCTGGCTAATGACCTAGAGGTGTCGGGTTCGATTCCCGGCTGGTACCGGGGGGATTATCCTCGAAAGGAGAGTAACTCTCAATGGTCACTAGGTCTTGGTTAATAAAGTTAATATTAGTTACGTTAATATTTTTATAGCACTGTCGTACCACCCATTCGGGTTATACACTTATGTACTAACTACAGTAATGTGTTAGAGATGAGGAAGTTTGAACTTAGAGTATGTGTACCCCCATTTTCATGGAAAGAGAAAGAGTGGGAAACTATTGAGGGAAAACCACCCTCAGTACACCAGACCAGGATCGAATCACGATCTCCCTTGCATTGGCAGTCTAGTCTATTGCGAGAGTTGTGCCTTAGGCCATGTGGTCACTGGAGCGGGTGTTAAATTTTTAATTGGCTCCACCCTGCCATACATAATATCATCATCCCCTCATCTCCTCGGGTCATGGAAAGAGCCTCCACGGAAAGGACGTACGATTAGTACATTCGACCGTCTTCTGGGCAACGGTACATTAGTACTGGCTAATATTTCCACCAACTAAGCTACAGATTGACGTAGCCCAAACACATTATTATTAATGCGCCAGTCCGGATGAGTAGTATGACGCAACACACACAAAAATTAGACTAAACAAGTCATCTTAATATTGATCTAAAATATATTCAATTCTGACCAGTTAAAAATGAAGAAAACATAGCTTGACGCAAGAATATATTAAAATATATTCAGTAACATTTTGAGCTATAGAATAAGCTTATTTTAAAATGATCTTCTTACCCTTGTGTTGTTTCGCAATGGGTCTTAATACCCGTCCAGAATATAAACAGAGATTTAGCAGTGCTGGCCAAAATGAAGATTTGCAGAAAATGATGGATGGACCAGCTGGTAGAGAAAGGGAAAAGATATGTCATGGAATTCAACATTGAGAAGTCAAAAGTGATGGAAATTTAAAAAAATGAAGAGCCGATGAAAATCAAAATTGGAAACCAGAAGGCGGAGAGCATAGAACAGTTCAAGTACCTGGGACGTTTGCTGACAGAGGATGCCTAATGCACCAAGTAAATTAGTTGGAGGATCGCCATGGCCAAGGAAGCTTTCAACAAGAAGTTACTGCTGACCAGTATGTTAAGTTTGGAACTGAGGAATAGACTGACAAAATGCTACATTTGGAGCAACGCAGTGTATGGAGCAAAAACTTGATGGATAGGAGAGCTTTGAAATGTGGTGCTGGAGAAGATAAGGTGGACCGACAGGGTGATAAATGAAGAAGTCCTAAGAAGAATAGGTGCTAAAAGAACCATTTTGGATGTAATTCTTCGGTACAAAGCAAACTGGCTCGGACAAATACTTAGGAGGAACCATCTTCTACACAACGTCATAGAAGGCAAGGTTGAGAGAAAGAGGATCTAAGGAAGGAGGATGATTCAAATATTGATGACTTGAAGGAAAGAGGAAAATTCTGGAAGCTGAAGGAGGCAGAGGACAGGGTGCATTGGCAGTCTAAGTTCCCTGACAAAAGAAATGGACCTGTCACAAGACAGAACACCTAATAAAATAATACTGTAGAAATGAGGAAGGTGGAAGTGCGAGATCAACACGCATTTGCGTAGAGGTAGAGTGGGAAACTAGCTTAGCAAAAAACCCGCCCTTTTTATACTCGGCCAGGATCCGTAGTTAGACACATAATGAGTGCTCTCCAAGTATCTACCTAAACTAAGTTTCTGATTAAAAAGAAACGTGGATCCTAAAATCGGATGATAGACAAACTTGAGAGTGGTTTTACATGTACCTCCCTCCCCTTCCCGACCAAACTCACCCCCCTTGACACTACATCTTCAACAACCCATTCAAAAGTGTTTTGTAAAAAAATTTACGAGTTTTATGACTGTCATTTATGTGGCAGTTTGCTGCCTCATTATTCGTCAGTTTGGCTGGTCGCCCATTCACCCAACTATTTTCAATGTATCTCTTTATGACACTTCTTTTCTCTCTTTCTTCTAGGCAACCTTTACTTCATTTTTTTTAATTGAGGCATTTAACGCACTCATTTTAAACAAAAATTATATCAGCACATAATTTACAAACTTCAACCAAAACAGGGCTGGCATACCTTTTTAAGAGCCCGTCTTTCCAACCCTATGGCTAACGCGTAGCATAGATTGTTCACTGCCGATGACAAGGAGATCGGGGTTCGAATTCCGGTCGAATCTACTAAGGGTGGTTTTCCTTAATGGTTTTATACTCTTCCTTCACTGAACTGTGGGTACACTTCCTCTAAACTCAACCTTCCCCGTCCCCAACATATTCGCGTAATTAGTGTTTGTGTGTAGAACCTCAACAGAACAGTTAGTAAAACGCGGTGCAAAAGAGAAGATAATTCAGCTTGAACCAAACGTCGCATCAATGAATGGTTTTCTGTATCCTACTTTAAAAATCCAATTGAATTCAGATCAGCAAAACCATTATATCACGTTTAAAAAAGTAAATCAAAATTTACAAATAAATATTTAAAATTAAAAATAAAACATTTAAGCTGATACCGGTTTCAGTGTTAGTGAAGAATGCAGAAAAGAACAATCGGATCAGTTTTCTGGTTCCAAAGTAACCTTTTATCTCATTTCCCGGCTCTTAATAGTGCGTACCCAATTTATCAATAATATTTTAGAAAATTATTTTCGTGTGCCTATGGAAATTTTGTGCGGCAGAATGGAATAATGTTGTCGATAGCTATTAAATATAAATTTTATATATTTCTAAATTTAAAAAATAAAATCAAGGGCAAAATTGTTACTATGTAGGCCTACAGAGGCCTTACTGCCCTTATAGGCTAACCACAGCAAAAAAGTTAGAAGAATTTAAATTTATTTAGACAATGCATGTATATGGTTATGACAAAAGTTAAGCCCATGAAATTATTTGAAAGTAACGCTAAACAAATTCTATCCCCACAGTTTCATAAAATAGCAAGGATGGGATGGCAGGGAAACAAAAGTTGTAACAAAAGTCAATGACGCGTATTATGAAAATAGTCTCGCGTGCCACAAGTTCATCAGTACTGACCTAGGACAACTCGTACCGGCGGACGCGTAGAAAAGGCAACAATCTCGTTTAGTCTGGTTTGCCGGCGATAGGGTCAAGGGGAGGTCCATGTTTGACTCATTCCCGGGCGTATTGAGTTTTATTTTTCTTCTTTCAAAATGACTCCCCATTACCCCTTCACGCGAGTGTGGGTACTCACTTCCTACAAATTCTACCTTCCTCCTCCCCACCTCACTTGTGTAAACATACGGTAAATCCAGACGGGTAGTAAGACGTGAAGCGCGTAACCTAGGACAACAGGATTGTATAATTTAGAAGAAATGTACCCACATTTGGGAGGAAGGTGAGTGGAAAGCCATTGGTGCAGCCGACCTAGAATCGATCCCCGATCCCCTCCCCATCACTAGCAAACCAGACAAGAAGAGCTCGACATTTAGATCAGTGATATTTAAACTTTTATGTTCGCGTACCCCCAGATATAATTTATCTTAAAATCTGTAACCCCAAATTTATTGGTGTATGATGCAAGATGTACATATTATATAATCTATATTTTAAATAAATAAAATAGGCTTACATTACAACTAAAATAAGTTTTAATTGAGAAATATAATATGTAGGTCCTATATAATTCTACGTAACCCCTAAGATGACTTGGCGTACTCCAGGTTGATACCGATTTAGATCGTGTGGCCACTGATGCGGGTGGTGGTGGTTGTGGTTATTAATCCTGAGATCGAGGTAGGAAAAGTCACCGATTTTCAGGAGAGCCTACTACACCGAAAACTACAAGTAAAAATAACTTAACAAAATAAAATTTGACAAAACAGGGAGGAAATATTTTGTAGATTTTGTTTTTGTTTCGCCAGAGTGGCTCGCATAGTATACTTCATTCACGGGAGGAGTTTACCTCTGAAAGGTCTTTTTTCTTACCAATATCCTACTATATAATAGATTTCTGGTAG
>CABFVX010000755.1:202428-219918 GCA_902151425.1 Timema shepardi | reverse complement strand
ACCTCGGTGGTCTTGGGGTAAAAAGTACGTGCATCAGCACCCGATGTTTGTGGGCTCAAAACCCAACCTGAGTTGACGAATTATTCTCGATCGATAAAAATAATCCGTGGCACAACTTCCTTCAAAGGGGAAGTAATGCCGTCGGTCCCGTGTCTTATGTGACGTGTAGGAGAACCCTGGAAGGTATACGAAAAATACCTTTCTCGGCAAAATTGGTAGGCTCTTTCACTCTCGCTCGTAGACATTTTTTCGTGCTGATATAATCGTTCCGGCTCACAAAGTACACGTCATCAAACAAAAGCCTATAATTTTAATTCTATATAAGACACAGGAAAGAGGGACAGGAACAAATAGAAGAAACAAACACCAGATGGCTTTTATAATGAAAAGGGTGACCTGGCGGTCTAGGGGTAATGTGTCAGACTTCTGTGCTGGCGGCCGGGGTTCAATCCTCGGTCCCGACACAGATTTATCTGATTACCAAACCCTTCCTACACTTCTGACAAGACATCTTGTGAATGTGGGGAATGCCAGGCCTCAACCGTGGTTCGGATTCCACGTTAAACTGTAGGTCCTCCATTTCATCTCACAATCACCCTACCACTACACATTAGCGTAAGTGCGTATAACCCGAACAGGTAGTAAGGCGCGGTGCTAATAATAATAATAATAATAATAATAATAATAATATAATGAAAATAAGAGCATGGTCTACTTATTAGATTGTTGCCACTAGGAGAAGATGGAATGACATCCTCTTGATTAAGATTGGTTGTTATTGCCCAAGCTTGACCAAAGTTTGGTTCTCTCACAATCTTTCAGGAGTTATGTGACCTATCCTCCATATAAATAAATGGAGAGGCAACTGAATTGGTGATCCAGGGACCCACTTTTAAAACAAAAACTTAATAAAACGCATAAACAAAGACGTTCACACATTAATGTTTGTGTTTTGCGCAGGTTGGAGCATCTGCAGCGCCTTGCGGAGAAAGTCCATCGCGAGATGAAGCAAGTGGATTCTCGGCTGGAGGAGCTAGAGATACGGGTGGAAGACGAGGCCCGACGTCTGGACAGACTTCACCCTCTAGACGCTAAGCATAATGTCGACCTTCTAGAACAGGACATCAGACAGACGGAACAGGCCGTCAACAGTCTGTTTGGTGACGTGCAGAGTCTTAGAGAGGGCAGATATCCTCAAGCTCCAGAGCTACACAAAAGGTAAGCTTTTATTTTGGAAACATAGGGGGGACCTTTTAAAAATTGCCTTTTAATTGCACAAGTGTTTACTCAAATCAGGTAACATTAAATGAGTTTGAGAGAATAATTTAGAAATGTCTAATGGCATCTAAAATAACTTTTAAACTGTGAAATATAACAATTTTTGATTGGAACTATAAGTGGAATCTCTAAAAAGTGTAGTAGTCTGTAGAGTGACCTTGGTAAACTTGGGGTAAAGTGATTTTCTCACGACCCGGTATTTGTGGATTTAAACTCAGCCAGGGTCATTGGTTTTTTTTGGGCGATAATAACCCATAGCACACTTTCCTTGAGAGGGGAATTAAAGCCGTCAATCTCTTGTCTATTGTGACGTGTAAAAGAAGAACCCTGGAAGGTATGTGGGAACACCTTTCCCGGAAAAATCGGTATACCCTTTCACTCTCGCTCATAGAAATTCTCGTGTACTGATATGATCAGTCGGTTCAGTAAGTTCACATTAAATACTTAAAATAAATAAAAATAATATACAAATTTTTAAGTATTAGATGTTAAAAAAGTTTTGATATTAAATAAATACGAACGCCACAAACAAAAAATTTTTTTAATGTGTTTTTGAGAGCTATACTTCACCATTGGTGGATTGTGTGTTGTAGAGTTCAGAAGTTGCACCAGCGCTGGGTGGCTTTGCGTTCCTTGCTGCACTCTCGCCTCATTACACCACTCTCCTCCATCTCGTTTCCCGTGGAGGAGCGCACAGTGACAAGACAGACCAGGACTGTATTGGAGACTCGACTTGTCGACACCAATGCTCACTTCAGACAGCTGCAGGAGTGTGTTGAGTGGTGTCGCAACAAACTGGTCAGNCCCCACGGCTGTAAAGCTGATTTAATTATTTAGGGGTGTATGAGGCGTTTATATTCTTTCATAAGGGTGTCTACCATCCGGGAAATTCGGGGAAAACTGGAATTTGAAGTGGTCTGGAAAAAACAGGAATAAGTCGGGAATTTGAAGTGGTCGCGGGAATAACTGGAATAACTCCGGAATTTGAAGTGGTCGGGGAAAAAACTGGAATAAGTTCGGAATTTGATAAATAAAAAAAAATATCCGAGTAAATGTTGTCTTACTCAAAATATGAACTATAATAATCAGTAAACTACAATGTGATTCAGATTGTCTTTTGTTTGTAGCTGTGTAATATATTTTATTATTTTCTAATTCCTAGTAGACCATGTTAATACAAATAAAAATAATTTTATTTAAATCTTAAAACCTATTATTATTCATAAAAAAATAACAAAAACCATGGGTTGGGGGGAGTAGAAGGGTGTGACATACTCCAGAGTCAGGAATATTAGGAAATGATCAGGGAAACTCAGGGAAAAAGTTGGGAATTTCATTCGTAAAGTTAAGTAGACACAATGTTCTTTGTTTTGTAGAAAATAAATAATAGCTAATTTTCAATCCCTTTAATTTTTGTTATGATACAAAAAAAGTGGTAATGTAAGTAATATACATTAGTGAACATGTTCCCAAACTCAACAATATCGAGATTTAATGAGACCAATTTCCCAGTCAAATATGGCGCGATACTAAATACAAGACGATATTTACTTAAACTCATATATTTATTGATTCAACACTTATACAAATTAATACCTATACTTTAATTACAACAAATGTGAGGAATGCCAGGTCTCCACCGTGGTTCGGATTCCACGTTAAACTGTAGGTCCTCCATTTCATCTCACAATCACCCTACTCCATTACACATTAGCGTAAGTGCGTATAACCCGAACGGGTAGTAAGACGCGGTGCTAATAATAATAATAATAATAATAATAATTACAACAAATCATGTAACTTTGGCCAACATTGTCCAAAAATGTTGTTTGTTGTTATTAGCAAATACCGGAATCACTTGTGAAAACATTTGTTCATAAATGCTCAATAAAGGGTGGACGAGGTCTATATATTTTAACGTAAGATGCATAAATGGACTTGTATATATTTAAAAGAGTTTATTTGAAATACCATGTATTTTTTTCTCTTAAGATCCAGTAATTTTATGGATATTCTGTATAAGCTTTCATTATATTCATCTTTCAAGTAATGAAAAAAATAATAATGTAAAATAAAAAATGTGTAATATTGTGTAAATACACGTTGTTTATATCCCCAGAAACAATTCCAAGAAGCAGAGTACGGTTCAGACTTGCCGAGCGTTCAGTCCGAGTTGGACCTTCACCAGAGGGAACACAGGATGATAGAACAGTTCCACACTAGAGTGGAGCACTGTATCGCAGCGAAGGTAAAACTAAAATTTTTTAAACTTAAGAAATCCTCCCAATTAATCTGTCATGTTTCACCTTATAAACAACTAATGGGGTTTTCTAAGTTATAAATACATACCATGGCTTATGAAACATTTAAATAACGTGTGTGCTTGGTCTTGAAACCGTTGTGCCGGGCCAATATTCAACCCCTTCCTCATTCCCCCAATGACATATTTTGGTTTGATTTTCAATGTGGGGTCAAACTAGAGTTTCCACTTATCACAAAAACAGGGGGTACATTGGAATACATTGAAAGTACGACTCCAGATGATAATGAACCCACTTGTATTAAGATTTTATAAATATGGGGGGGAAAAAAAATAAACTTTTTGTCAGGTTTTGTGACTTTATAGTCTAGACATCACCTTTTTATTTATTTATTCAAGTTTATCTTGTGTTTAGTGAGGGCTGGTTATAAATCTCAATAAACCTCGATACTTTTCTCACTAATTACTACATAAAACTGCAAAACTTCCTGGCTATCTTCGGCCAATAGTAGCTTTGGATCGACTTCCTGGTCATTGGGGGAGTTTAGCTGTTTATTACCTTCTTAGGTGACCGCATGGTCTAAACGCGCTACTCTCATGGTAGACCAGACTGCCAATAAAGGAGAGACCGGAGTTCAAATCTCGGTCGGGTATACTGAGGTGGTTTTTACTTTTTTCCCTCAAATATGTTTTTCTTTCTCCTTCCATGCAAATGCAGGTACACATCCTTTAAATATAGCCTTACTAATCCCTAAAACCATTAGCGTAATTAGTACATAAATGTATAACCCTAGCAGGTGTTAAGAAATGGTTCTAAAAATAAAAAAATAGAACTAATAAATACATTTTTTTGTCAAAATATTAGATATTAACATGTGGGTTTTCTTCATGCTGCAACCATGAACTATTTTAGTTAATTGGGTGCACTGTAAAGACCGTTAAGTGTGAACATTGTTCCTCTATCCATTGCGTAAGCCGTATTTTATTTGCCTTAATTTTTTCTTATCGATTCGTCTACCATACTTATCCCACCTTACGAACATCCATTCTAGTTTTTGTGTGTTATATTTGACAGAGCCACTTCCACGGCGAGGAGCTCCAGCTGTACATGCAGCATGTCAACTCCCTCCAGAAGCTGTACAACGAGCTCCTGGTGACTTCCAACAAGAGATTACTGGACCTGGACACACTTCAGGACTTCCTACAGTCGGCCACCAACGAACTGGTGTGGCTCAATGAAAAGGAGGAGACGGAGGTCACGAGGGACTGGAGCGACAAGAACCTGAGTGTTGCTTCTGTCGAGCAGTACTATGAGGTGTGAAACTTTACTATTATCATTCAGCGGTGGAGAAAACAGGAGTTGCGCGGATAGAGGGGGGAGATTCTAGTAGTGTTTGGAAATGTTATTATTAGATATGGCACCCCGAATCCTCAGATCTCTCAAATCCTTAAAAATATTCGAGATCAAGGAAATTTCATCTTTTAGACTCAAATCCTGAATTATTTATATTTTTCAGTAACATTTTTTTTTTGAGCTCTTAATACTGCTTGTTGGTAGTTCAGAAACAATTTTAGCTATAGGAGGAACCCAACAACCAGTCCCCAGACCAGTTATTTGACATTTAGCTACTATTTGTATTTTCTTTTATTCCATAATTTTTTATATTACCTGTTATATTAATAATTTTTTCCTGGATTCGGATTCTATATTCGGGATTTGAAGGTAAATCAAAGATTCAAATTTTTAAAATAGTGGTTTGGACCCAACTTTAGCTATAAAGTAATTACATAAGTATAAAAATTATTCAATCCTTATTAAAATTTATGAATTTTTCCGATACGCCAAAGAAATTACATATATATTTTTAGAATTACTAAAATACTTTTTAATCTGCATAGTAACCATTAAGGGTGAGGAAAGGTTAAAAAACTTCAACATTACTAAAAAAAAATCTCGTCCTTAGCTTTGGAATAGAATGTTGACGTAGAAAATTATATATCGCCTGTGTTCATGTTGCTAACAGTCTAGTTTCTTATAAGTCTGATTTGTGAGCCGTGCTTGAGCAATGTAAGTGGATTTATTTAAATAGTGTGTTGGATTATTTTTCGGCTAGACAAATTGATTGGCAATAGAAGTTTACCAAGTCATCTTTTCAGCAATAAAGCTTTGCAAAGGGCAAAGTTGTCATACATATTTAATTTTTTTTATGACAATCACATTTAAGCCTCATTCATATTTGTGGGAAAAAAAATCATTTCAAGGTAAAAAAAAGTTTTCTGTGTATAAGGAAATAATCTAAAAAAAACTTGTTTCACAAAAAAAATATATTTTGTTTTTGTCCAAAGCAATCATTTGGATCAGGATGTCATCAGGTAATGACAGTAAATAATTTGTTTAGATTTTTCTTTAAAATATTTCTATTATATTTGGATGAAGGTATAGGGAAGGTGGATAGAAACATATAAAAGGGGGACGAACACAATATGGCCTTTACATGAAAAGAAGAACACAGTTCACACTTTACACTGCTGCCAATGGACAAAAAGGCAATGGTTGCCTCTTAAAGAAAATTGATCGTCACCGCCCAATCCAACCGACCTAGGTTTCATTCATACGGGGGGTCGGGGGATTGGGCGGTGACGATTTTCTTTAAGAGGCAACCATTGCCTTTTTGTCCATTGGCAGCAGTGTTAAATGTGAACCGTGTTCTTCTTTTCATTGTAAAGGCCATATTGTGTTCGTCCCCCTTTTATATGTTTCTATCCACCTTCCCTATACCTTCATCCAAATATAATACAATTACCTCGTAAAGCGAAAAGAGGTTTTCCTTATTGAGTAATATCTTTAAAAATATTTTTCTATTTACAAAGGAAATATTAATTGATACATATTAGATGGTATGGACATGCAATGAGAATGACAAAGGGATAGGATGCCAAAGAGAATGACGGAGATGGTAGTACAGAGGAAAAAGACTGCAAACAAGGTCAAGATATAAATGGGAGTAGATGATAACAAAGTGTGCAAGTGAGGGGAAGAATGGTGGAAGGATAAAACAATATGGAAGCATTTTTATTAAACTGACCCGGCCACAAGTTGATGGTGATGATTAAAAAAAAATGATATATTAAACATATTTTTAAATGAACAATTTTCACGTTGTTTTTTATATAATCACTAAAGACTCATTAGAATGAATAGTTTTAAGATGCATTTTGATTACATGGCTTATTACTTTTATACCAACCTCAATCAGTGCACAAAAAAAAAATATCTTCTATAAATTTTTAATTTGACTTACTATAAAAATATTTTACTTTATGGGAGCGAGGTTAAATTGGAAATTAGTAAAATAATACATTCGGGAAATGCATGCTGCTATTCTATCAGTAAATTATTATTGTCATCTCGCCTGCTTTCAAGGAGTGTATAACTCTGAATACACAAAACATTAATTTTACCCGTTGTTCTCGATTGGTGTGAAACATGGCCTCTTAACTTACATGACGAAGACAAATTTAGGTAATTCGAAAATAAGGTGCTTAGGAAGATATTTGTTTCAAAAATCTATTAGGCTACTGTAAAGCGGAGTATGTTACAGAGTGATGAGTTACATACTCTGTACTCATAAGACATTGCTAGGATAATCAAGTCTCGTAGATTACGGTGGGTGGGACATGAAGCACGAACGGGAGAATCTAGAACCGTGTACAAGGGCACTGACTGGTCGGACCCAATGGGAAGAGACTATTGTGAAGATCTCGATGCAGATGGGAGGGCAACGTTGCACAATTTTACCGAAGGTAGTTTTAAAAAACCAAGCGTATTTTTGCACCTAGTCCCTGATGAGTGACCTGGAGAAGCGCGAGATCCAATTCAGCGCGGTGCAGGACCGCGGCGAGTCCCTGGTGCTACAGCACCATCCGGCGGCCAAGTGTATCGAGGCCCACATGGCTGCGATGCAGACCCAGTGGGCGTGGCTACTGCAGCTGACATTGTGTCTGGAGACCCATCTCAAGCATGCCACCACTAGCCAGAAATTCTATAGAGAAGTGCGCGAGGCAGACACTTGGATCAACAAGTGAGTAGGCTCAACTTTGACACACTTTAACAAGTGTTATATCTAGTGATGATACCCTCATATATTTTTTTCTTTTTATCTAAGGATTTTTTATGAGCTCTAATACTGCCTTTTGGTGGCTCAGAATCAATTATTATAAGTATAGGATGAACATAACAACCAGGCCGCAGACCAGTAATTTAACACTTAACTGTATGTACGAAGGTGACCTGGTGGTCTAGGAGTAAGGTGTCGGACTTGTGTGCTAGTGGTCCGGGGTTCAATCCTCGGTCCCGGCACAGATTTATCTGATTACCCAAACCCTTCCTTCACCTCTGACAAGACGTGTATTAATCACAACTTGTGAATGTGGGGGATGCCAGGCCTCCACCGTGGTTCGGATCCCACATTAAACTGTAGGTCCTCCATTTCATCTCACAATCAACCTACCCATTACACATTAGCGTAAGTGCGTATAACCCGAACGGGTAGTAAGATGCGGCGCTAATAATAATGTATGTATGAACATACATTTAAGTTAGTTTATAACCTGTATGATGATATAATTGATTGGTTCAGAAAGTTCATGTAAAAGGAACAACTAACATAAAATACAAACACCGCAAACTAATATTGAATGAGATAGTTGTAAAAAAAATAGGCTCATTTCTAGTACTCAATGATATAAAATTAATTTTATGTTGCATTATTACATGAATCTAAACAGAAATCTGTAAAGTAATAAATAACAAGTTAACTTTTGCATATTTTTTTTTCACATATGAGACACAATTTTCTTGTTCAAGTCAAGAAAATTATAAATGTATTCTTCTTCACATTGGACTAAGAAATAAACATGCCTTCATTTTTTTAAATTAAAAATATAAAATTCGATCACATTATAGTTAATGCCACTTAAGTTATTTTAGTAGTATTTTTAAAAAAAGTTTTGTTATTGTAAAGTAAATTAATTTGCTATTTTATTCCTGCATTATTAGTTTTATTCATCTCTGTATTTATTTATTCCTGTTTGCTTTAGACGGGATGAGATGTTGAATACGGTGTACAGCCAATCAGATTTCACTCTCGATGAGGGGGAGAGATTGCTAAAGGGGATGCAAGAACTCAGAGAGGAACTCAACCACTTCGGGGACATAGTGCAGAACCTGTCCGATAGGAGCAAGGACATTGTGCCCTTGAAGCAGCGCCGTCAGCCCGTCACCAGACCGTTACCGGTTCAGGCCATATGCACTTACAAGCAGGTCAATGTAAGAACAACAAGACTTGTTTTACTTCACAAATATTTCTTATGGTTACAAAAAATAGGTTATTGTTTTTACTCTCCCTCCACACAAATGCGGATACATTACCTATAAATAGACTTCCTAATCTCTAACGTGTACAACCTGAACGGGTATAAAACCATGGTCGATGTAGGATGTGTGTTATTTCCTTCAAGGTACATTGAATGAATTGCGTCAAACAAATCTTGTAGTGTGTTGCATGTTCACATATTCACATGGCTCAAACCTTTAGCTTCAATATCTAGCACAATAGTTTATTATGATATGTGTATCAGGGCTTAGTGTTTGATTTTTAAAAGGAACCACAGTAAGTGTAAAGCACAATACTTATGAAGGGCGATTGATTAATATTGGACCTCGGTTTTTCAATTAATATTAGTAAAATTATTTATATGTTTAGAAGAAGTGCATCAACACAATTTACAAAGTCACTTCATATTAAAAAACAAAATATTTGTCCAAAAGTAGATTTAACATGACTCATGATTGAGTGGAAATTTATGGGACAATATTTAAGTTTGATTTGAAAATGAAAATATTTTATACCTGCCCACACTTTCTGTTAAGATTCATTCTTCAAATACTTTTTTTACTGATGCTTTACTTAGTCTATGAAAGTAATTGTATAAAATATTTTCAAAATAAGGTTGATTAAAATTGATTACTATTAATATACTGTTTTTTTTAACACGGCTTTATAAAAGCTAGGTGCTTTTATAACAATAGTCCAGTAATATCTACTTTTTTAATTTCATTGCCTTATCTACTTAAGTCAGCTCAAATCCAATGTACCCTTACTACTACATATCCATGGTTAACAATAAGAGTTCACTTTTCCTTTTAAGAGTGCAAAATCCACTATTTCAAATCAAAGCAAACTCGGATTGAATATATGGATTATTTTATTAGCTGAATTGAAGTTCGAATATTTTATGCTTAAAACATATTAAATTGTTGTTATTTATATGACTTTATGCACTAAAGTTACTTGGGAAATGGTTTATTGCCCAATTGTTTGTATTATTTTGTTTTAATCTGATAAATCACGATATTATCACAACATGCAATTCATTTACTTCATATATTTTACATATGAATATTAATTTGTAATGTAAAAAAAATAGTTCAGATTGACAGCAATTGAACATAAATTAAGTATTTTAACCAGCAATAATTTTATTGGCGATGCTTCGAAGCTGGAATGTTTGTTTTGAAGCCAAGTCGGAAGTTTTGAAACTTCACACACACCTCTAAAAGTAATATATGTATGTGTGTGTTGGCTTTTACCTTGTTAAAATGACTTGTCTACTCTTTAGATCGTGACAGAGAAAGGGGAACAATGTGTACTCTATGACAACTCGGGCAGAATCAAGTGGCGAGTCACCAACTCTGCCGGATTGGAAGGGTCTGTACCCGGGGTTTGTTTCCTCATCCCACCGCCAGACAAGGAGGCACTGGACGCTGTGGAGCGCCTCAAGAGGCAGTTTGACCGTTCTATCACGCTCTGGCAAAAGAAACAGCTTCGCATGAGACAAAACATGATCTTTGCCACCATCAAGGTCGTCAAGGCTTGGGATCTTGCTCAGGTTTGTTGTATAGTTGAGGATGTCCTTTTCAGGATATTAATAAAGTTACTTATATTTTTTCTATTGGGTGGGAGCGGGTGGGAGGGTAATTTTCTACAAATGCTATTTTCAATTACCATAAAAATTGATTGGCTCTTTCCCTCATCAAAATATTTTTTTTAAAAATTTATAATTGTTTATTATATGCTGAAAACTAAATATTGATGGTATTTACCACTAAGTACAATAAATCATCCATTCGTAATTTTAAGACTGTTATTATACCATATTACATTTTAAAGAAGGTACAGGAAAGGTGAATAGAAGCATATAAAAGTAACCAACGCCATATGGCTTTAACTTTTGAAAAAATAACACAAATCCCACTGGACAAATAGGTAATGGCTACCTCTTGATAAAAAAATCGATCATTACCGTCTAATCCCCCGACCTAGGTTTCATTCTATCAGAGCTCAACAGGGAGCCGCATGAAACATGAAACTTAACAGCAGCATAATCTTTATTTTATTTATAGTTTGCTTAGTACAAATGTATTTTAATACTTTTCTAATATCTGGATTGTTAAATTTTTTCACATGTAGTAACAAATCAATTTTATTTTATCTGCAATTATAAAAATAGGTTGAAGGACTATTCAACTACAATATTTTGGCATCTGAAATAGTGTTTTTATCTAAACTATATGAATAATTTAGCTAGATTCTTTTTTGAGATATGTTCTAGGGCTGAAAATATTTAAAGATATTATTTTTATTTCAGTTCCTAGCAATGGGCCACGAGCAGCGCAATGCCATAAGGAGGGCCCTAAATGAGGATGCTGACAAGCTGCTGCAAGAAGGGGACCCCGCTGATCCCCAGCTGCGCAGACTGCGCCGTGAGATGGAGGAGGTGAACAGACTCTTTGATGAGTTTGAGAGGAAGGCGAGAGCCGAAGGTAATAAATACTACCAACATTAAAATAACAGCCATGCTTAAGAGAACAATCAATAATTTTGCCATATTTAGGATGGTTTATACAGAGTCTAATTTTTTTTATATTCGTTTGTACTTGCAATAAAAAATAGGTATATTTAAAAAAAATTCCTGCTGAGAAATAATACTTTTATATTTTGTTAATTCACCAAACAAAATCTTAAATAAAATAAATCAAAGGCACTCCAAGTTTTATGTCCCTTTTAAAATACTTTTTAAAAATTATTTTTTCGTAAGCTTTCTTAGGGTTGATTATCTTAATTTATAAACGTCTTCGACTTTGGTAAGAAGAACAGTATTTGGTGATTACTAAAGATTGTAAAACAATTTTAATATATTCATATATCAAGTCATCTTATTTTCAGGTGTCACTTTTGATTGATATTATCCAAACTCATAAGACACAAATAATATAATAAAATGTTACCAATGTTGGATGCAAATAAATATGTTTGCATTTTTAAACTGTTCCTCCAATCATAATGAGGCTGAAGTTGAGCATTATGTTTTATAACTTATTTTAACTGACCAATTCATTTAATATGTATATTTTAACTAACTTTATAATAAATAACTATCAATAGAATTAACAATAGGTTACAAATTTTATTTGTGAAGCATATTTTATTTAAAGCAAGTCTTACATATTTGTGCTCTTGTTTAAAAATGAGATGGCTCAATGGCTAGATAATTTTATAATAAAGGAAATTGATAAAACTAAAGAAAAAGGAAAAATAAACTACTAAGAATTAATTTGATGAAGAAAACCCACCTAGGGAAAGAGGAAAAATGTGGGAAGAGTCCAATGCACAAAGGTGACATCTTCTTCCTTTCTTCTGTCTTCTATAGTAGAAGTAGTCACACACACATTTTAACACAAATATCATAATATTTCGGCATTGTTGCCTTTATCAAACACAAACAATGGATTAGTCCATTTTGAATTTTTAAAAAGAAACCGTTAGAAACACATTGTACCAACTGTTTGTGCTTTTATCAGAGGATAGTAAGAACGCCAGTCGAACATTCGGCGACCAGATTGGTTCTCTACAAGCTGCGTTAGATGAAGCCGAGCGTACGCTGAATCTTCGTCTGAGCGCTCCGTTGCCTCGAGACCTAGACTCGCTGGAACATCTGGTAATAGAGCACAAAGAGTTCGAGACGAGATTACAGGTGAGAATTTAATAACTGCCAACATTCAAATATCAAATTTATATAATTTTCTTTAGCTTATTCAAATATATGGTCGATGTCTTAAGAATCTCTCACAACTCCATAATTTGTGACCGCTAAAGACCGAACTGTAGTGATTATTTCACCTCAATACCGTGCGACTGATCAGAAATGAGCTGGTGCACCTATATCACACATCCATGCTTTGTAAATGATAAATATTGAGTCTCTCCTCTTTGAGTTTTAGTCAGCTTAGCATAAAAAATATACATATGGTCTTTGAGATAAATTTTTTACATATTGAGTTGAACTCAAGTTAACTTCTCAGAACTATAGAGTCCAGAATTGAATAAAAACACTAACACACATTTACACACACTTCAATATTTCGATGCTATTATATATATTTTCATAATATTTTATAATTTTATTTATTACAAATTGGTTTTTCTCAATACATTTTATTTCACACATATTAAAATATAAATAAAACATTATCTTTAAAATCACAATATTTTTATAACGAAAAAAGAACAACTCATTTTACAAATATTTAAACAATTAAAAAAATAGAGCAAATAATGAGTTATCCTGTACTAGGAAAAAAATAAAGTCCAAGTAATAGCCTTATATAACAAGTTTGAATCGAGACCTTTTTAAAAGACAATTTTTTTTTTCAGGCCCTAAGCCCCGAGGTGGAGGAGGCTCAGAGCACTTTCCGCAGCATCGCCCGTAAGACCCCCGCATTGCAGACCAAGCTGGACAAGGTGGTAAACAAATGGAACCAGCTCTGGAATTCCTCACACCTTTACATCGAGAGGTAGGTTCCTACTCTTATCACAATTCAACGTATTAACGTCACATTTACATTTCACTAATTCATTCTAACTCGAAGCAGTAAATGATGGATTAAGTGCATTTATTGGAACTAAGGATGGAACCCTTGAATCCTAAAATCCCTTTGATCCTTAAGGATATTTGAGATTTGAGGATTTGGGACTTAAATCCATAAAAAATAATATTTTTTTCTATTTTCAAGTGAAGTTTGTTTTCGAGCTATAATTCTGCTTTTTGGTGGCTTAGAACCAATTATTATAATCATAGGAAAAATTACATTCTAATTCAAGATTCGGGACTTAAAGGTAAATTAGAGAGCCGGATTCGAGATTCAGGTTTGTAAAATAGTGGATTTGACCCGACTTTAATTGAAACAAATATCAACACTAAACAAATATATTTTAGATTAAAATGTATGCATAATAGTTTGTTTTTTTACTCCCAATATAAGTAATTCACCAGGTTGTATTTACTTAACATCCAATTGTTTAAACTAAGTTCAAAATTAATGTTCGATTAAGATTTTGATTTTTGTCAGTAACATCTGAAATGTAAAATTAAAATTATATTTTTAGGCACTAGACTTTATTTAACCTCAAAGCTACTATTTTTTGATACAATAATATTGAATAAGTCATTTGTTGGGCCTTTTTATTTATTATTCATTCATGACCTAAGTTTACTTGAATGACATCTAAAAAGGTTATTAGAAATAGTCCCTAATATATCCTTACTCCAACAGCTGACATCTATCACTGTAATGAAAACAGTTGGTAATATATGAATGTGATACTTACTTAACCTCAGTAATTTTGTCCAATATTATTTATATATATATTTGTTCTTGGACACAAATCTTATTTATTGTTTTATTCCACTTAATAAAATTATTATTCACAATACATCCAAAAAAGGTCTAATGCTTTAGCTTCAAAATGGCGACCGACAAATTTTCTACCATGTGGTTGAACATGTTGAAAAGATTTTCTTACAGTGGATGAAAATATTTTATTCAGTTAATTATGTTGAAATATGATAAAATATTCATCAAATAATTTATCTTGAGTTTACATTATTTTAAATTTTAATTTTAATATGTAATTAAAATAAAAAAACTTAACATTTATAACAAAACAGTGATCCTTTACAAGTGTTGGCAACCCAAAACGTGTCATGATCAGACTCTATGCTCGTCACCTACCTCTCATGAATATTGCAAATAAGCAACCAACACAATAATAAAACATTTAAAAAAAAATCTTTATTCCAGGTTAAAGTGTGTGGAGATAGTTCTCTCCGGTTTAGAAGAAACCACCGGCGTGGTTTCAGAGTTTGAGTTGAAACTCGCTTCTTATGAGGAGCTACCTTCAGATTTGGAATCTCTTCAAGCTGTGAGTGTGCAACTTGTCTCTCGATAAGCTGTCATATCTGTGTTATCAATTTAAACATATATTCCAAACCCTTTAATTACATACAGACAATTAAAGTTAATGATTGGAATTTAAAAAAATAAATATTAAAACCAAATGATTTGACCTATTCTGCTCTTGCCAGAAATTTATACTCAAGCGTGGTCGTCTAACATAACTTGAGCATACCATTACCATTAGTGCAAGTTTTAAGGGGGTGGGGGGTTCTCTGTTAACTGTTCCTGGGACATTTATATCTTAATTTAATGACTTCATGTGATGGGATTTATAACATACCACAACCACATTGTTTTGGAATTTAATGATTGGTTGTTAAGAACCCATTTGTGTAATACCTATTAGAATGCTGACGTGGATGGGGAGCGGCCATATAATTTTTTAGCTATAATTATTCTGCAGGTACATGAAGATCTGTTAAACCTACAGAACTCTGTATCACAACAGCAGATAGTGATTGATCAGCTAAACGAAGATGCTCACAATGCTCGGCGACTAGTGGAAAAGTCTCGACCTAACCACCGTGGTCCTCACCACGACCTCGATCGGCTGGACAATGATGTCAACAGACTGACCAACCGCTGGACTAACGTGTGCAGTCAGCTTGTCGACAGGTGAGAGACTATCTAAAATAACAAACCGGCATTGAAGACACGCAATAAGAATCGATACGTTATTACATTGATTTTAGATTAGGAGTAAAACTTAAAATTTTATTGGTTGAAATCAATACTACCAATCGTCATGCTGAACCGTGTCTAGCCACCTACTGGGTCTGTTTGGAACATAAGTTTATTCAACTTCTCTTTTTGATTCCCACTTCTTCTCCTCTTACACCTTGGCCCATTCCTTTCCTCTCCTCTACACACTTTTCTTTATTTTGTTCAGTCAGTTTTTGCCTCCTGCTTCCCACTTCCATATCTAACATCATCTTAGGTAGCTTCTCCATTCTCATCACTTGGCTGTGTGACTTTAGTTACAGCTTCTCATATTCATTCATTTACTATCAAATTCTGCTTCTCAAAAATGTAATCTCACACACCTTTATTTTGCTCGTATCCCTTTCTTTCATCACTCAGATTTCTGAACCATAACGCAATATTGGGACCTGGTACCAATGTGTGTTTGTGTGCAATGCCCAGCCAAAACTACGGCACACAGAGATCTGAAATTTTTAACATATGTGGACAGAAGGGGCGTCCGAATGCACCTTGAACCCGGATTTTTAAATTTTTAATCAGGATATTTTTTTACAAATGTTTGAAGAAAATATTTTTAATCTGGTTTAGAATTACGTTTCTGAGATAACATTTCAAAATTAAATCGGGCACCATGGGTTGGGGTGGGGGCTTATATAATTATTAAACCACAGTGGGCCACGGGCAGCGCCGTTCGGGATTAATATAGCTGGAAAATTACTTCTTAAATCCTGTGGCTAGAAGTAACTTTTTAACTATATTTAAGGTGACCTGGCGGTCTAGGAGTAAGGTGTCAAACTTCTATGCTGGCGTCCAGGGTTCAATCCTCGGTCTAGGCAAGGATTTATCTGTTTACCAAACTCTACCTTCACCTCTGACAAGACATCTTGTGAATGTGGGGAATGCCAGGCTCTCCACCGTGGTTCGGATCCCACGTTAAACTGTAGGTCCTCCATTTCATCTCACAATCACTCTATCATTACACATTAGCCTAAGTGCGTATAACCTGAACGGGTAGAAAGACGTGGTGCTAATAATAACTATATTTAATGTTTAAAATGGCTTTAGTTTGAATCCAACAAGCTCCACTGTGCTTTATTTTTCTTTCACAATATGGTTGTACTTCTTCTCTTCAGGGGAATGTCGATACTTTTTTCATTATATTTTCCCTTTCAGTCACCATCACATTAAGTAGTACAAAACATAAAAGGTATATGAACTGATTTTTTATAAATATTTGTTATTAGATTGCGCAGCTGCGAGGCAGCATATGGTCTCTTGAAGAACTACACCAACTCTTACCAGACAGAGGTCTCCTGGGTGGACGACAGCTACACCAAGCTCAACAACTTGTCCCCTATCGGAGACAGGGCTAAGGAGCAGCTCGAGCCGACAAGGGTGAGTTCATTTATCTCTCTACACGGTGGAGAAAGCTGTTTTCACTGGTGTGATTGATTCAGAACCAGTAAGTTACAAAAATATTCTGAAATAAACTCATTTCTTTTAGATGCATTGTTTCTTTTGGTCATATAAACCAATTTATAACAAAATGTTTGTCAAGTTGCACATGGCTTTAAAATATTCCATCCTCTTCACATATCCATACCACCTCAATTTCGCTTTTTCTATCCTATTGTGACCTGGCAGTCTAGGGGTAAGGTGTCAGACTTCTATGCTGGCGGCCGGGGTTCAATCCTCCGCCCCGGCACAGATTTATCTGATTACCAAACCCTTCCTTCACCTCTGACAAGACATCTTGTGAATGTGGGGAATGCCAGGCCTCCACCGTGGTTCGGATTCCACGTTAAACTGTAGGTCCTCCATTTCATCTCACAATCACCCTACCATTACACATTAGCGTAAGTGCGTATAACCCGAACGGGTAGTAAGACGC
>CABFVX010000755.1:140153-201818 GCA_902151425.1 Timema shepardi | reverse complement strand
TTTTTTTTTTTTTGCAGAATTTAAAATTCAGACGAGTCAAATTTTGAAGTTTATTTGTTGTATTTGTTAATAGTTTTATCTCTCTCCTTTCATATATTAATTCCAAATTCAAATTTCAAATACATAAATTTTAAAATTGATTTTATGCAACAGACTCGAATCAATTGCCATTAAACTTATTTTTTGGTTGAAATCTTTTGTTAAATGACATATAATTTTCCCATTAGGAAAATATTTTTTTTTTATCAAATATTAAATTTTCTTTTCAAATTCTTGCTGATAATTTATACAGTAGGTGGGGGTACATCTTTTTATTATGCCCAAATAAATTTAGAAAGTTCAAGTGGATTTTTAGGCAAGTTGGAAATGTTTTCGATTCCACTCCTATCTAGAGCTGACAATTTAGGTGTTTCAAGAGCCAAGAAACAAGAATACTAAATGATTAAACATATATATATTTTTTTAATGTAAACATATTTTTAACAACTTTATTACTATTTTAATGTATATATTTTCATGTTTAAATTCCATACTCGTAATAATATAGGTGTTCTGTTAATAAATCTTCCAAAGAAACCATTAAATTATATTTGGAAGAAGGTACGTACAGGAAAGATGGATTGTAACATATTTAAGGGAACACACACACACACAATAAGGTTTTTACAATGAAAAGAAGAACGTAGTTTACACTTTACATTGCTGCCACTGGACAAAGAGGTATTGGCTGCCTTTTGAATAAAATCGATCGTAACCGCCCAATCTCCCAACCTAGGCTTCATTCTATAGGAACTCATCAGGGAGGAGTGTGAAACGCGCAATGTAACTTCTTAAAAGAGTAAACCAAAAAAGGAGAAAAGGGAAATGAGTTAAAGATAATAATTAGAAACGTGGGAAAAAAATTACATTAAGGACAAATGCTCTTTCTTTTGCGTTAGTAAACTAAAATCCCAATTTGAAACCATCAAATGATGGTAAGTATACAGGCACATACAGTTAGTTGACTCCTTACTATAACTAAGAGATCCCGATCAATTTAGATTAACTTTTTTAAACTGAAAGTATGATATTTCAGTGAGTGGGGTGTATATATAAATATGATATTTTGCATGCTGCTTTTTTTTTTTTACTTTGGTGGCTGGAGGCGAATTCTCGTAATATTTTGGAACTAATATGACTAACCCCCCGCTAACCCCCACCCCCTCCAACAGATCTATGACCTACGGCTGCAGCGCTACAGTGACTGGCTTATCGAGGAAGTACACCCTAGTCTTGACGTGGGGGTGAAGCGTCCGGGAGGGCGTGCCTCGAGTGCCGATCACGTGGTGGAAGAGCTGGACATCCTGAACCACCGGTACCAGGCGCTACTTGGTATCCTGTACGACAGACTACGGCAGATAGCCTCTCTCAGCCCTGAGGACCCTCAGTTACAGGTAAGAAGAACACAACACTTTGAAATTTTGGTCTCTTGGGTATTTGTTTAAAATATTATATTAACTTTTGAATTAAACATCGAAAAGGGGATAGAAGGGCAAGTTCTACACACTTAACAAAAACTGTAGGTCTCAAAAGTTCACAATTAAAACACAACAGAACACATACTTATCTAATTTTCGGGGAACATCAATTGCCTTCTTCAGCGGAAGAGAATAAAAAAACCGACTGGATCTAAGCATTGTGGATAGAGGTAAATCATGGTCACTTAAATACTGTTCTTGCCTGTTTCTTGATATTCTAGTTTGGATTCTGTATTTTCCTGTTCATACTTGTGTCTTTACTCTTTGTCGATGGATAGAATGTTGTATTTATAATATATTTAATATTAATATTCAATTATTGAATTAATAAATTATTACTTATTATTGTTTATATAGAAATGATTGACCTGTGTAAGTAGGTCTGCTTGGAAAGAAAAGGAGAGATGGTTATCTAAGGCCAGGGGGAAGGAGGGGGAGAGGGCTGGATTTGCCTATAATTATATTGGTGAGCAAGTTCCCACATACAAAATCTGTAATATGTGTTTGGGCATGAAGTTATTCTAGTTTATCAGGATCGTTGTGATTGGTATCAAAACGGTGACCATTCATTGTTCGAGTGTTTCTGTTTAGCAGTCATGGTGGCCTTTCATCGGGTATTCTATTTATGTGAGAGTGCTGTTGAATGAGGGGGGGAGGGGGAGGTTTGTGAATACGGCGGGTACTGCATCTCGGTTTGTTTCACGGGTACAAACCTTTTTGAAATGATTAATGAGGAACATTTAATAATAAGAAAAATAAAATTCACTTTTAGGTTAATTAAGTTGGAAAAAATTGTACTAAATTGATGTGAAAGAAACATAAATATGTGATATAAATATAATATATATGCACAATATTTAAATGATATTTAAAAAAGATTCGGCAGTGATCATTACAAGCTATGATACATTCTAACTATAAATATGTTGAAATTGTTACAAATATCTAACAATTAGGTACATTTTAAATAGATATTTGAGTCAATTACACTTAAAATTAAATTGAAAGAATCAAAGGATGATATGACTATTTATATATTGAAAATTTAATGTATCACTCTTGGAAAATGACATTAAATATTATTAAATTTGAAAAGTAAAAATTGAATTGTTCTTTGGCTGGGTTGGGCAATCTATGGTGACCAGAATGTTGTGGTGATTAGTGGGCGGGGGGGAGGGGGGGAGGGGCATTTGAATGTGATTTTTGGAGCGCCTTTAAGATTTGATAAGGTTAGGATATTGTAGCCTTTGTTCAGGATAAATTCTTAATAATTCTTGATGGTGGATGGTTTGTCATTGGAAGGCTGTTTTTTAGAAAGGTTCTTGATTGGGTAGTGCTCTGTTTATTTGACTGTAGACTATGTGCTTAGGGTATCCTCGAACTGTAAAAGTAGTTGACATTGGTTGTTAAGGTATTCTTCCTTAAAACATACATTTGACTCTGGTAGCTAGGTTATAGGGTAGAGAGCGTTTTACATGAAAAGAACGGTTGTTTTGGAAATTGAAGTATTGTTGATATAAATATAAAATATAATATAAATACAACATTCTAACTATCTATCAAGCGTCGAGATACAAGTTTAAATAGGCAACTTGAGAATCCAAGCAAAAAATAAACAAATCAAGAAACAGGCAACAACAGTATCTAAGTATCTACCATGAGCCGTGCTGCCATAATCAAGCCTGTGTTTTACTCTCTTCCTCTGAAGAAGGGGACTGATGTACTTCGAAAATTACATAATTATGTATTTTGTTGTGTTTTAATTGTGAACTTTCAGACCTACAGTTTTTTGGTAAATGTTTAGGCCTTGCTGTTCTATCTTCATTTAAATATTTAATGTAAAATAGGCGTTTGGCGTAATTTTTTCTTTATAATTTCATCTTGTTAGTTTGAAACGTTATCATCTCAACTTTAGATTTGTTGCTGCTTTAAATAAATAATAACAAACCATTAAAGTTAATCACATAATTATTGTGCCCTCTTCTACTTGGTGAGTATGGATTAATCCCCTACCGGTTAAATTTAAAATGGTTTTCTCGGTGTTTGTGTGTGCCAATCCAATTTTTTATATAAGTACAGTGCAAAGCTTATTTATACTTTTCTACCAGGGATCTGTAGGCTCCATTTGTTCAATCTGTGTCAAACTTGAGTGGGCGTCTCATTAATCTTCCGAGTATATAATTGAGCTTGAGTCCAGTAAATATATACTATTAGCAATTATTAACTATATAAATAAAAATCAACTTTTAATTAAAGTTATTTCTGCATTTGACAAAATCCCAAAATTATTTCTTCATTTGACAAAATCCCACTGGCCATCTGCACACGACCCACTTTGTTGGGTTCTTCCTCGCCTCCCCCCTCCCTACTCTTAACCCCAAATTTCACCACAACACCCAGGTAAGTGGTTAGAAGAGTACTGTATTCCGTCACACTGTGGGAGTAGGAGAACAAGAAATCGGATTTCTTGGGCAAAAATAAGGCACAACATTATTATTATTATTTTTAGCACCGCGTCTTACTACCCGTTCGGGTTATACACTTTAAGTACTAACTACGCTAATGGATTAATAATTGGGAAGGTTGAATTAGAGGAAGTGAACCCGCATTTGCGTGGAGGGAGAGTGGAAAACCATTTAGGAAAAACCACCCTCAGTTCACCCGACCGAGATTCGAACCTCGATCTTCCCGTCCTCAGCAGTCGAGCTCAACACGACTAGCGCGTTAGCCAACTACGCCACCGAGGCGGGTCAAAAACAAATAAAAAATGGAGCTTTATCAACGACAATACACTCATCCCAGAAAGCCAAAGTATATCTGCTGTCGCTTATTTCCGGCTTTATACAGGCCAATATTGCTTGGCTTGATACCCCTACAGAAAAAAACAACACTATATCCATAACCTTAATTAAGGAGGCAGAGTACCAGTTTAAAATAAGTTAGAATTGTGGTAAAAGCGGTAGCTGATGTGTCACGATACACCCTGTATAGTATAGCACGACGCGTCGGCCATCACTATGCATCACCCGCCCTGATGCAACGTCCATTGTGATGTATTGATACATCGTCCACCTTGATTTTATTATTATTATTATTATCATTATCACCGCGTCTTACTACCCGTTCGGGCTATACACACTTGTGTAATGGTAGGGTGGTTGTGAGATGAAATGGAGGACCTACAGTTTAACGTGGAATCCGAACCACGGTGGAGGCCTGGCATTCCTTGGAGGCCTGGCATTCCCCACATTCACAAGATGTCTTGTCAGAGGTGAAGGAAGGGTTTTGTAATCAGATAAATCTTTGCCGGGACTGAGGATTGAACCCCGGCCGCCAGCATAGAAGTCTGACACCTTACCCCTAGACTGCCAGGTCACCCACACCAAGATTCATCATCTTTGATGATACACTGTTATCGGTGATGCCTCAGCTGCCATGGTATATCGTTTCTACCATCATGCATTGTCATTTATGATACTCCATGGTAGACAATATTTCATTAGACAATGTACCTAGGTAGACAATATACAATGAGACGATGCACTGTTGTAGACGAGGTAGACCATATACTGTTGTAGACCATATACTTTGCTAAACACTATATCACCACATCCAGGATCGTAATTTCGGTATATCAATGTAAATATTAAACTTTTTTTTTATATTGCCCAGCCTTACTAAGGGGTATGGACTAAGTAGGTAACGATGAGTATATTCATCCTGCATTAGAGTAGTGAGAGGATGGAAAAGACAAGTAAACAATTAAATTAATATATGTACTTGGGATATTCAAGAACCATTATTGCTATCCGAGACGGGAATATAAAAGAATATCAAAACACGAGAGCGAGACAAGAAAACGTCGATTGAAAGTACAAAAATGTAAATTATGTTAATTAAAGTAATTATATAGTTTATAGATTTCCTTTTTGACATTTCAGCTAGCGCGTGCTTTAGATTGTCTTGTATATAGTTAATTCAAACACTTGAGATATAACTCATACACATTTTAAATGCAATTAATAAAATAGTGAAGGGTAGTTACAATGAACACCATTTATAATTTCATTTTGTAGTGTTAAAAGCTTATATGGTCAAAGTTTGATATTGAGAAACAATATTTATGACCAAAACATTTCTTACTGAAGACTGTTTTGTTAGGGGAAAATGCGGCCTATTTTTGGGTTATTATGTTATTATTGGGAATAATAATTAATTTCTTATGGCCATTATTTGCATTTTTTCCCCCCTTCCTAGAGTATTCGAGATTCATTTTTTAACCTTTGAGACCAGATTGAGATTATTTTCTTTTTGAATTCAAGAGATATTTTAGTCTCTTGCATGTCCCTAATATGTACATCGAAATGTTAAACTTTGATCCTTTGATCACAAACTAAAGTTACACCTTGTGTCATTTTCATAATGGTATGAACGTACATGTTTTATTCAACCTTCACACGAATGTGGGTACACTTCCTCCAAAACCAAACTGTCGCATCCCTTACATATTAGCGTAATTATTACAAAGATGTATACCATGAACGGGTAGTACTATTAAGACGCCGTGCAAAATAAAAATAATGCTTCCATCGCTTAAACTTGTTGGCATATTGTGTTGATATTTAGAGCCAGGTTTGCATGTGACGTGATACATTTTACCTACGTGTCTGGGAGGATATGGTTCACTCATCTACCTAATTATCTCAATCTTGCTAATTATTTATGTCATGCACGAACTAGAATAAACCACATTTGTTTGAGCTGTTAGCTCTTACCTGCTTCGCTGTCGACCACACATGAAGGCTCTTTACATGACACACTTTCGAAGCTTTGCTAGTGACGAGTGTGTTGGTAAAGGAAGCAGTTTATCTTTTGTCACTTATCTTATATTTGAATAAAACTGTTAAATTTAAATTAATATCAGCTGAGCTACTTATGTGATACACTTCAAGCACTTACATTTTCAGTGTTGGTTCGTTAGTTAACATGCAATGGGGGAGATAATCTTATGATAGTGCTATCTTTTGACCATTAATCTTCAACTTGTCAGTGGCCTTGAAAACTAGTACAAATGAAATATGTTAACAGGAAATACAAAACGATGTGACATTATATTGGGAAAGAAGCTATTGGTTTTAGTGAAAAGTTTTTATATCAAAAACATATCAACTAAAAATATAACATGAGTGTATTTCTCAGAAAGTGTATTTTTATGCTGTGCATTATGCCTTTGTTTAATATCCTTGTGGCTGACGAACGCTTATTATTTTTTGACACATAAAAAATTGTTTTATTTCATAAGTAAAATGAGGCATCATGGATGCACTAGCACTATATTTAAAGGTAAACCAGTTTACACAAAACGTGTAGTTTTTATTACAGTTTTATTAAAACAAACCTAGTGCTATGTTTTAAATATGAATTGGCTCTACTTTAATATGAACCGTGTTTTGTTTATTGATTTCACTTTTCATAGTGATGCATAGCAAATTTACTTAAATTTTAGCATTCTTTTAATAGTTTAAGCTATAACAATATATTTAAATATTGTGTTATACTGTAAAATGGGATGAATAGGAATAATTTTTACAGTTTTTCCCTTCTGACATAGTAAAAACTTTTAATTTTTGAATCTTAATGAATATTAACTAACAAATTAATATAAATGCCGAATACTAATTTTAAGAATTTCTCAGGCGAACATGTAGAGAACATGTGTTACGATAAACCTATTTTTTTTTATTATGTCGATAATAAATTCTCTTTATTTTATTACTTTTATAACTTATTTGATATCAATAGTTACAATCTTAATGACTGTCCAACTTTAGTCACACTGAAACTTTATTTGTCTAGACCTATTATTAAGGGACCATGTTGTTTTAAAAGCTTCACACAATTTCTCAGTTCATGAAACCGAACTACATTACCGAACTAGATTTGGCTATAAACATACCACACCTGTTCAATCGTAGAAACCTGCTTAGTGTTAATTTCATTTAAATTTCTGTAATTTTTTTTTTCTTATTTATTTTGTGTTAAGCATTTTTTTTATATCAAACATTTGTCTTATACTGTTTTTTTTATTGATGCATAGAACATTACTTATAATGAATAACCCGCAGTGCACAATAATTCCTAGTAAAAAATAAATGCACAAATAAACATAATCATAAAAGAGAGATTACCTGTTATTGATTATTTATTTCTTGAAATAGGCCTAACCTTATGGATCAAGTATGTCAAGTCTTTGAAAATATATTTTCTAAATGTTCTCCCAAAAAAAACAATGTTCATTAAATGGTATATTTTTAAACATAAAACTAATTTAATTTTAGTAGCGCCTGCAATACAAAATAAGATCATGTTTTATTATTAAATTATAAATTTATTAAATATACCTTTTCAACAACAAAAACCATTATGTAATATTTACCCTACATTTTCAATCACATTCACAATATTCGTTAATAAATGCTAGAACAAATTAAATTTGTTAGTAACAAACAACTATACAGTAACCCCGTGGCTTCTTTGGTGCTGACTGACAGCTTTAAAAAGTTACCAGACCAAATTACGTAACCCTAAGCCGAACCATATGATCTGCAAAAACATGTGTTTAGCAGCTGTCACTTCTGACAGTCAAAATTTAGATATATACCTAAATGTTGACTGTCAGAAGTCAGCTGTGAGCTGTCAGTCAGCACCAAAGAAGCCGTGGGGCTACTGTAGCTACTACTGTACTTTAAGACAATTTTCAAACATGATCAGACAATATTTTCTGTCCGATACATTTGCTTAAGTACAATAATGATCTTAGTTCCATGCATTATGCATAAAAAGTTGATATTCACTTCACTTTGTGAGCTGTGTACTATTACTAGTCATTATGCTTCATTTCTGAACAATATCGGTAAAAGTAATGTTTGCAACATTTTATGCCTGATAGAAATGCACTATTTCTAATGCAATGTAAAGGAACCTAAACCCATCTTTATAATCTGGTTAGTTAAATTCCTCTTTCCAAATACTATAAATCAACTGTTTTAGACAGTTGATTTTTTATTTCATTAATTGAACAGGTTTGTTTAGAAAGTTTTGTAAACAGATTGAGTACGTTCTAACCTTGATAAATGTCAAGGTTGTGTGTTATATAAACAAGGTAGACATTTCGGAAATCACATGTTGAAAAACACTTAAATGAATTAACAACTCCTACATTTATAGAAAAAATGCAGACCATTTATTTTAAAACACAATTACGAAACTAAAATTTTAGAGACTGATTTATTTTATTAGAGAAAGATCACTGTGGGTCAAGTGAACTGAATAAACAAGATAACACGAGAAAACCTACATTAGTCGGCACAATAAAAATTACAAGTGCCGAAGTCACGGTCCCAAACTTATAAGGGGCATGACTCGACTGTCTATTGTCTGGTAAAGAAACGCACTCCGCAACTGCAACTCGTTATAAAATAATACCAACATTCTAACATATTGTATATTAATTTTTATTGTAATATTGCAAAAGGTTTAAAAATAGAATACTAATAATATTTTGCCTAGTAAATTTACTTTACATCCATTACTGTTTCCAACCTGTGGCCTGGGTCACTTTTTTATTCAAGCCATATATTTTCCACTACCGGCTTGCTAGGCCTGTCGTAGCTTCATACGTCTTATAATCTAACTTAAGACTAGGACAGGCACAACATCCTGTCTCCGGACATTAATTCATCACTGTGAAAAGGGCAAACTCACATTTCACCAATAATATATTTTTTTTAATCGTTTGGCCATGGCGGGAATTGAACCTGGGGACCATAGCTCAGTAGGCAGTCACGATACCGACTGAGCTAAAGTGTCGGATTGCCTGGTAAATAAAGATATTTTTTATTTAACATAACTAGCACATTATAACTTTTTGAAACACATTTGCAACACATCAATTTATTGCCTGCTCTGATCATAACAACCTTTCTGTGGTTTTTTTACTATGTTTATTCATGTCTGCTAAATTATAAACATAAACATATTATTTAACACCTCCCATTTAAGTCTTAGACAAGTGCTGAATTTTGTAAGAGTTCTTGGTTATTAAATTAATATTACTAACTAAAAACTTATTATTAGTCCAAATACTAAGTTGCGAGTTGAAAGATTCCTACCTTATGACATCATCCTTGAAAAGAAAGAAATTATGCAAAACACACACACAACCCAGCAACTTAAACCATTGAAGTGTTTTATGACTTGATCCCCGAAGGCAGACTATCTCGCTCTACCCATGGACCTTTCCAAGAAGTAGGTGTTGGAAAACTTGTCCTCAGAGCAATACGAGCATATGTCCACTTTTGTTCAAATTAACTTAAGAAGGAATTAAACTTTGAGAGAAAGTCTCTGTTAGAATACCTTGTTCAGTAAAGTCATTTTATTGTTGCTTATCAACTGAGTTGGTAACTGGCCCCGTGGTGTAATGGTCGGTGCGCCTGGCTACAGTTCTAGGAGTCCCGGGTTCGATTCCTGGCTAATACTTAGGAGGGTATTTTTCCTTTAATGTGAATGATTCCAACGATCACCGCGATAATCTCATTGCGGGTACAATGTGTAGACAATTTCCCACGTATTATGTACCCAGGACAACATTCTCTGTCAACAGAGCGGCCAATAGTCTACACATAAAGCGACCAGACCTGGATGTAAAATTCCTTCCTGGTCAAATATGCCATACAATAAAAAAAAAGAGAAAGTTGGTAACATTGTTTATTTTTTATGGTTCTTAACTGAGAAGGTTTGGTTTATTGATTATCTCAAACAATGAGTTGAACGCTTTTCTTGCTTTATTTCTTTTTATTAAACTCTTTACGAATGATAGTATGTTTGGAAATTATTATTTTTTTCACCTCCTTGGATATTTTATCCTTATGTGAAATACTTAAATCTAATGTAACTACTTATTGAATGTTTGCAGAGTAAAAAATTAACGATAATTAATGGTCATTAAATTTTCATACCAGTTTTTTTGATTAAATATAATTTTATTATTTTCTTCTCACGTAACAAATAATCTTAAAAAAGTACATTTTGGCCAACAGTTTTATTTTGGTATTCATGTAATCTTCCTCCTTCTCTCTCATGCTACATGTATCCTTTTTACATTCACCTATCAAATAGAATCCAACCTGTGCGTGGGTTTCACCAATCACATATCACATGGTGGGCTTCGGAGCCAATCAAAGCTGTTTTCCTTGGTCTCTCGTGGAATATGTTGGATTTTGTGAACTTGCACTGACCATGTTTGTCTTTATTTGTGAGGCTGTAGGCAGGGACTTAGCTCCTGGCGGAATGTGATGCATCAGGGGTACCCACAATATTATTCTCACAAAGTGTTTCTCTTTCAGGTATACCAAGGGCATTTTTTTTTTTCTAAATGGTTTTACACTCTCCCTCTACACAAATGTAGATACATTTCCTCACAATTCTATTTCCATCATACCCGTCTCGGTGGTGTAGTTAGCTAACGCACTTGTCGTGTTGAGTTCAACCGCTGAGGACGGGGAGATCGAGGTTCGAATCTCGGTCGGGTGAACTGGGGGTGGTTTTTCATAAATGGTTTTCCACTCTCCCTCCACGCAAATGCGGGCTCACTTCCTCTCATTCAACCTTCCCAATTCCTAATCCATTAGAGTAATTAGTACTTAAAGCGTATAACCCGAACGGGTAGTAAGACGCGGGGCTAAATATTATTATTATTATTATTATTATTTACATCATCCCTAACTCATTAGCATAATTAACCTTAACAGGTAGTAAGACTCGTTTCGAGGGGCCTTGTGGTCTAACGTGCTACTATCATGTTGAACTAGACTGCCGAAGACTGGGAGATCAGTGTTCGATCCGGATCGGGTGTACCGAGGGGGCTTTTTCCCTAAATGGTTTTCCACTTTCCTTTCACTCAAATGTGGATTCACTTCGTATCATTTAAACCTTCCCAATCCATAAACCATTAATGTAATCAGTAAATAGGCATATAGCCTGAACGGACAGTAAGACGCGATGCTTAGAAAAAAAAAAAGAAAAAAAGATGGTAAAACAAAAAAAATCTGTCTTGACGGTTGTCATATTCCCATTAGAGTTATGACTGATGGAGAAGTATGAACTTATAAGAAGAGGCATCGTCAATGGTTTCTTTATGTGTGTGGCTAGAGGAGTCACTTGTTCGTGTAACGAGGGCAGTAGCTCGAGGGAGAAGGAGGCATATCAAATATCTTCATAGTTTCAGGAAACCAGTGGCGCCTCTGTTGGTGACTGTGTATCAGTTATTATTCTCCGTCAGTTTTTATTTCACCTTATTATATTAAAAAAAAAGATTTGAATGAATTTAAACTGGCCACATAGAGCGTTTGCTGTAATTCATGTTTACTAATCAGATGAATAGTAACCATTTATAATTTTCACCAAATAAGATTTATGAAACTAAGTCTTAAAATAACTGGTTGATTTGTAATCTTGTAAAATTAATGATAACTTAATGGAGTCCTCTTTAGGAGTATTCTCTTTACGGTTAAGCATTTTGAAATATTATCTTAATACTATTATTGAGTTTCTTAAAGGGTTTCTGATCTTTTCAATAACATAATAAACATGTTTGGCTTTCATTACATTTTTAACATAATATTTGTCAAAATAAAATAAATATACAAATACTTTATATTTGTAAATAAAATTGTCAATCTGAGATATATACATTAACATAAAAAAAACCAATAGAGAAAATTGTAAGACAAATTAAATAAGCTATCTCCTAGTTTTCTTCTATTTTACAAATGATTAAACATTATTGACAACTCTTCTTTGTATTTCAACATTCCTTGTATAATAAAACTTTAAAATGTTTAACATATTTGTGTCATTAAGGATTATCTATTCATGCTATTATATCTGTTAATACAGCTATATCCACATCAAAATATCATATATTACTTTCTTCGGTGACTTCAAGGTTTTAAGCCATCATCACTTTCATGTTAGATTAGACCACCAATGATAGAAAGATTAGAAACGAATCTAGTTAGGATGTACTAAGGTTTTTTCTTTCCAAAATGGTTTTCCACCCTCTCTCTCCATGCAAATATGGGTACACTACCTTTACACTCAACCTTCTTAATCCCTAATTCACTAGCATAATTAGTACATACGTGTATAACCCCTACAGATAGTAGGACGGGCTGCTAAAAAAAAAAATCTGGTTCTTTTTGAAAAGTGACACCTGAACACGGGACACGATTCCCATGTCCATTTGTCATTTTTCAATTTAAAGAATAAGATATTTGTGAAAGCCATGATTAGATAAGATCCTCGCTAAAACACAATAGGCCAGGGTTTGATTTCGATCAGCCAAACTGGTAATCGGGTTGGTACAATGTGCTTTCTTGTAATCAAAGTTAATGCTGACACAAACTCTTAAAATTCACTTGCCTCCTGATGTTTCCTTGGATTGAATAGTCTCTGTTGCAAAAAAAACATTTGTGCACATGTGTTACAGTCACACAATATAGTGAGTAGGAAGTCAGTGGCATTGCTGTCGACACACCTTCCATTGATAGAATATATTAGAATAGTCCCATAATTAAAGTTTGGAAACGACTTCGGCAAGTGGACGGATATGGAAGTGTTGCAATCTTTAAATGGAAACTTGATATTCTAACTGAAGGGTAAACAATGCACAGCTTTGACTTAATAACTTGTTTTTTGTTACTGTTTTTAGAGAGACACACACTTTGTTTTAATCTGTCATTATAATTTTGATTTAATTCTCCGAATAATCAATTGATTACATTTTCACTTATGTTTTTTTTCTTCTTTTTACTTCCTCAAATCTTGGTACCCACTCAGGTTGGATGCATACATTAATTACACTAATGGAGTAAAGGTGAGGAAGGTAGAAATATAGAGGAAATGTAGCTGCATTTTCATGGAGGCAGAGTGGAAAACCATTTAGGAAAAATCACCTTCAGTACATCGGACCGAGATTTGAACCCCAATCTTCCCCTCATTGGCTCTAGTCTAGCGTGTTAAACCATGCAGCCGCTGAAGAGGGTCACTTTTTTAATTTAATAAGACTACTGTGCTCATTGGAAAACTCACTTTTCTCACTGATTGTCAAAGCTATATATATATAAAATTTACTATTTGCATTGTTTTATAACAAATAGTCATCAATACCTAGATTACAAACTAGACTATTAATGTGTACAGGTCTTGTCCTATTCCAGAATCATGTTTTCAAATTAGTTTTTTTCTAATTACATTATAAATAAACAAGGATTAGCCCTTTGAATCCTAGACAAACAGACTTACTGATAACCAAACCCTTTTGACTTAGTTTTGATATTACTTACATTAAAATTGTGCATCTAAAGCACATAATCATTGTATTGGAAAAGTTTGGAGCTTTTTCATGGATGGTTTTAAAATACATATACCGTCGTCGTTCTATTAAAAACTTTCTAAATAATAATAATAATAATAATTGTTATTATTATTAACACCGCGTCTTACTACCCGTTAGGGTTATACACACATACGCTAATGTGTAATGGTAGGGTGATTGTGAGATGAAATGAAGGACCTACAGTTTAACGTGGAATCCGAACTTCACAAGATTTCTTGTCAGAGGTGAAGGAAGGGTTTGGTAATCAGATAAATCTTTGCCGGGACTGAGGATTGAACCCCGGCCGCCAACACAGAAGTCTGACACCTTACCCCTAGACCGCCAGGTTACCTTTCTAAATAATTAATAAGGCATGGTGTTTTGCTAAGTAGGCATCACATTTGACATTGAAGTTTTGGAATTGGGCGAAGAGTTAATTTTAAATGACTCCTGCATACATCTATTATTATGTTTGTGATGTTAACATCTTTTAAACTTAGATTCTTGCCTCACTGAAATTAATTCGGTTTTGTTTGTTAAAATCGTTAGAGAGAATGTTGGCTCTTTACCTTGCTTCACATGATATCATAAGAAAACAAACACGTTTAATAGCAAATATTTATGTTGGAAATTGTAGACGTCAGGATCACACAAAAACCACAGTGTTGACTCGGTATTTTAATTTCAAATTAGGCTGGCCAAAACAAGAATTTGTAAGCTAGTACTATTTGAGAACATTATTTCACATCTTAGGTATGATCAATTTTCATAAATAGAAATACCAATTGGTTTGGTAAACCTTTTTTCAAATAAAATAATGACCTAAAGATTATAAAAAAATGACATGAAAAGAACAAAAACTCTTAATAAATGCACACTTTATATATTTAAACTATAAAGAATATGCAATGAAAAGCATTTAACAACTAAATTCTTTAGCATCCCGCTAAATAGCTCCCCCCCCNCCCCCCCCCCCCCAACACAACTCTTTCAATCTTAGTTGCAGTCTCTCATCAGGAATGTTTATTTTACAACCATATAAGCAAAGCAAGAATAAAGTTTATTGCCTACATTATCTTCTTATTCAGATAACTATCTTTTTAAAACATGCATGCATTGATAATATTTAGAAACATATATATTCAACATGAATGCCTTAAAATGACTCAAAAATGACTATAAAATTACTTAAATATGCTGCAAACCAAGAAAATATTATCTAAAATAATAGGATTACAAAAACAATTACTAAAAAATGACTGACATATATACATTTCTATGACCAGGAAATCATGAAAATAATTTAAGATACCTATGAGATTTGTATATGTGTACGGTCCCTGGTCATAAGCGTTGGTTTTTATGTCTCCTTAAGATTGGTTTGAGTTTAATCAGAATGAAAGTTTACAAACAGAGCTTTAGAAGGCAAATTGTTTCAAAATCCACTATGTTCAGGAGCATATGTAAAGTACCTAATATATATTGATTTGGTGTTAGATAAACTATTTGTTTAACTTATTTTAAAATATCAGAAATACCTACACCTCTTTTCTTTGCTTCAGATAGACGAGGAAAGCGGAAAGGTGGCGGGGGGTGAAACTCTTAATTTTATTTATTTCCGGCCCAGTTTTTAATAAAAAAGAAAACTAATCAAAAATTTCTAAATTGGCCAGCTTCGAGGTGTAATTTTAAAATTTTCAGCCCCACTGTGTGCGTTAGACATCGTGCAACGCTTATGACATACAAACTCTTAACTTTATTAATATAGATAGATCATTGCAACATTAGTTGTGATGTATTATTTGTGGCCAAGCCTCCATCGTGGTTCGGATCCCACGTTAAACTGTAGGTCCCCCATTTCATCTCACAATCACCCCTACTGTTACACATTAGCGTAAGTGCGTATAACCCGAACGGGTAGTAAGACGCGGTGCTAGTAATAATATTATTATTGGTGCCTGTGGTGTACATCCCTGCGAGTGAGGCTTGTGGTCAGCCCACACACACACGTTACTAGCAAACCTACACACGTTGCCCATCCCAGTCTCTGTCATAACACTGCAGTGGCGGTCATGCTGATATTCCACCAAGGACAGACTGTGCGTGTGTATGTATAGAGTTATGAGTGCAGTGGTTTACTGGTGATATCTACTTTAACATTGGCTGTTGTGGTGCTCCTATTACATCTCTCTTTGAACTTGGTAATTAAATTATTGCTATTTTTGTCAAGATTTTTGATGCTAGGTGTTAGTTGTCTTTCTGTTAGCTCCGCTACAAAAAAACGAGCTATTTGTTACTTTGAAGTTTCCTTTTGTTTTGTGGTGAGAAATTTAGTAATAAATATAAATAGCATTTCTTAAAAATAGAAATGACCCTTTTTAGTGGATTTTGAATGAAATGTCTGGTTAAAAATCCCCACCAAAGTTTTTTTTTTAAATCCTACATTTTGTTGATCATTCATACTATGTTCAGTAATAATAATATAATCTATTTTATTTGTGAGAGTCATTTTTTTTATAGGTTTTTATTAATAATTGCTCAATCAAGGGGTTTATCATACAAAGGTTTTTGTAAAAAAATATATATACATAATAAATAACTCCATTATTATTTTCCTTTGATGCATGGGTGGCAATTGTTGGGGAAAATTGTTTATTTCCGGCCTTTCTTGGTAAAAGAAACCTCTTTATTGCACTTCATTCAAACCTTATTTTTAACTGAGACTTTATTTATTACTTATGAATTATTTGTAACATAATGAATATAGTAGGATCTGGCTAGCTGAACATTGGATTAATTCGAGAAACCGGAAAATTCTAAACCATAATAATTCCCCATTAAAATTCTTATAAAGGCTAAACCAATGGTAAAATTGAATTTGAATGTAAGAAGAAAATATTTGTATTGTTCAAAGCCTATCGTTAATTATTTTTTTTAGTTTGTAATTATTTCAACTCTAACCAACAACCTTTATTAAAAACTCCCATATGCCAAGGATGTAATATAAAATTAGAGCTAATGACGGGGAACTCTACACTGGTTTCCTAGTTTCCTGGTTTCCTATAATAATGGATGTGTTGGCTTGAAATTCATTCAGCACTTCTTTGTGACAATGTAATCATGTGACGACTGATTAAGTCTGCAATTTTCTTATTTTAATTGTTACAAGTTTTTATATTTTGTGTTTGAATAAAATTAAATAATAAAATAGATATAAAATTTGTGTTTAGTTAAATTAAGCATCTTTTGAGGTTATTTATTCATTATGAATCAGCTTTATCGATACTCATACAAACAGTTAATTCAGATTTTGAATATTTTGAATTTTCTTAGGTAGTCCTTCGACTAGTTCGAATTAAACAATTTCCTCTCTATTTTGATTTTGTTAAATATCTTTATTAATCAGGGACATTTGAGTTTTTATATCAAGGAATAGTGAAGGGATTATTTTTCTATGATTGTGTGCCAACTTAAGTTTGGATAGCCTGGACAGGTACTGATATGAAATGCGAGGTTTAAAAACCATGAGTTTGGAAGAAGGGTATCTCTGTTTAAGGTTGATATTTTCTTAACAGTTATTTAGTAAAACATTTTTTGCCCAAAATAAATAAAATATTGGTTTAGTAGATAGATATAGGATATTTTTTCTAAACTGCTTTTAAACATTGTTTTTATATAATATTTATCTCTAGAGTAGTGCATTTAGACAAATTTCTTAAATTAGGTTAAAAAGATCCTGTTTGAATTCGCAATGCGCTTAACTGTTGGTAATGTAAACATTTTAACCGATTGTATGTACCTCCGAGAGCAATATATTTTTTTTTTATTTTAGCCAAAAAGGTTTTTTGTTGTAGGAATTAGAATTTTTTTTTTTTTTTTCTAAATTCATTTCCACTTACATAGGACCTTGACGTTTATTTAATTTTACAAACCATGCAATTTGAACAATTTTTAAGATGTTATTTTGAACAAGATTTTATCTATTGTATGTCGAGAAAAATATACCATTTCAAAATCTGATTGCTAAAGAATCACACTGACATTTCATCTCAAACGTAAATTATAAACTTTTTACAACTACTTAATTGATAGCTTCATAGATCTTACATTAAAAAAAATAATCAATATAATATATTTTAAAATATGCCTGCTGTAATCTCACGGTTTTGTGTGTAGGTATCATGCGGTAAAATCACAACCTTGGTCTCTTATAGACCTTGCATGGGTTTGGCACACTCCGCCGTGTGACATCATCACTCGCTTTTATGTTGTTCTCTATAAACCTGGCAGGCCCCTTGACTCTACTGGTCAAGGACATTTACATTACGATGTGTAACATAAAGCTTGTGATGAGCAATAGAGAACACTCAATAACACGTACACCATTTCTTCTCCGGGCCTTTACTTGGTCATTCATTTTCTTCCAATTTAATTCTGAAACATGACATTGGTGAATCCAATATTAAATACTGCAATTTAAAATACCACTGGACTTCATTGATCACATGATATGTCCAAATCATTTATTATAAAAAAAATTCACATCTATTACTGGCCTATGGCCTGAGTCAGTTTTTTATTCAAGCCATATATTTTTCCACTATCAGTTTGCTAGGTCTATTGTAGCGTTTATATGCTTATAATATGTCTTAAGATTAGGACAGGTACAACATCCAGTCCCCGATCGTTTATTTATCACTGCGAAAGGGTGAACCCACATTTCACCAGTGATAAATTTTTCAGCCATGCTGGGCATCGAACCTGGGACTCTTTTTAACTCATTAGACAGACACGTTACAGACTGAACTAGGGTATCAGTTATAAATAAAAACAACGATTTTTTAAATTTTGTTTTAGATTAGTGGTGCACCCCTTGGTTGTTAATTTTTTAATAAATATTTGGACTCTTTTACATCTTGCTAACCAGCCTCCGTGGCAAACCTAATTTGTGGAACAGTATTTTGTTTTGCTTTAAAGGTTGTTAAGATTGTATTTTAAAATAAATTTTTTATAGTTAATTTCCTTCAAAATTTACATTTTATATTTTCTCTCTTAAAGCAGATGAAATGGATATTTTTCTAATACATGTACAATCGCATTTACTATATTTTTATGAGAGGTTATACTCAAACACAATAATTTATATTTCCCCACATGTATCCATGTATTATCTAATTCACTAATACGACTTACATTTAAATACATCATTTGACTATTTTTAGAAGTGATTTCATATTAAATAACCTCCTTCAGCATTACTTGATATCAGATCTGAGTCGAATTACTATCATCAATATGTTATTATAATTATTTATACTTTTAAACTGTAATTTATGTATAATGTTAGTTTAAAATTAAGCACATTTTCTGTGAGGGCTAAGTATTAAAAATTAAGGGATTATTTCTTATATTATCTGTACTTTTTTATAATCGTATATAAAAAAATCTTCATCTATAAAATATATGTTGATAAACTTTTCATTTTTAACAACTGTAATTGGTTTTCCTTATTATTAACTTAATTAAAATGTTTCATACATTATTTTCTATTTATGGGATGTTTAAAGTGTACCTTATTATTTGAACTTCTTGCACATTTCGTTTAAAACTTTTTTGTGGGACTATTTCATGAAAAAACATTTATTTTAAAATCAGAAAACCTATTAAATTGTGTTTGGTTAATTAAACTATATATACATATTTTATATCCAAAATAACATTTAAATTTGCTTTCATATATACTGATAATTTATTATTATTATTATTATTATTATTATTATTATTATTATTATTATTATTCACACTTTACATTCTGTATTGTTGAACAGTTACTGGTCGCACAAATGGAACCTCGCCAGCTACGAACATTCCGAACAGAATTCAACATCTTCGAGACAACGGAGGAGTCGCGTTCTTATTCTAGCACGACACATTATTCACAGTAAGTTCACACAATAGTTTGTAAAGCTAAGGTTTGATTATTTTTTATAACTAGTTAACTCTTTTAAGACTTTAATATTCAAGATGATTTTACTTTCTAAAGTAAAACTACATTAGCTTTCATGAAAATTTGTTTGTATATTTATGCCCTTATGTAGTTATTACCTTGAAAAAGATATAATGGAAATCTTACAATTAGTTCGATATATTTAAATAATGTACTAGTAAATTAAATAGCGTGATCTGTTGTTAAAAAAGAAGTATTGTTTGATGCTCTCATTGTTTGGCTTAAAGTTCAACAATAAAAGCTCAAAATCTCTCAATGGTATGCAGGATTTGACAAATAAACTTTAGCTAAAAAGTCAAGTGAGGATCCGTTCTATAAAACTCTTAAAGCCCAAATAAAAAGTTTCAAATACAATAACGACAGCTAACTAAAAAATATTTTCACTGTTTTATTGATATAAAAAAAACACTTTTCGACTACACACGCAAAGCTTAGTTTATGCAAAAAAATCTGTGAAATTTTGCCTAGGCAAAAATGAAGTGTATTAAATTGTATGTAAAATATAGCTTTATTAGAAGATCTAGCTACTAAAAATCAATATCAAAAAATAGCTTTGCATGAAAAAAAAATTCAAAGAAAAAGTGGAATGCAAAGTAATAATGTGGTGGCTTTTACAGTTTACTGAGCAATGTTATTTCGCATTTTTTTTTTCTGTGATGATTGCATTGAAGTTGTAAATAACAGGAATTTCGAACTTTCGTTGTATTTTGTGACATTCAACTCTAATTTAAAATACTTCGAGAATATAAAAAGTTTCTTAGTAACCTTTATATGACTTATTTGGTGCTGACTGACAGCTCACAGCTGACTTCTGACAGTCAACATTTAGGTAAATAGCTAAATTTTGACTGTCAGAAGTGACAGCGGCTAAACACATGTTTTTGCAGATCATATGGTTCAGCGTTGGGATACATAATTTGGTCTGGTAATATTTCAAAGCTTTTAGCTGTCAGCTATGAGCTGTCAGCCAGCACCAAAGAAGCCATGGGGCTACTGTAACATTGCTAACTATTTTTATTCAGTTAATCGTTAAAATGATTGCAGTCTATTATTTATTAAAATGTTATTTGTTCTTTAAACATTAATGTTAACTAATTTATACACTAAAAAATCCCTCTTTTTAATAAACACTGAAGTTAATATAATTTTATATTAATGGAAATTGATAAAAATAAAGAAAAATAAACTAATAAGTGTAAATTAAATTAAGAAGGCCCATTCAGGGAAAGAATAAATACAGAAGATAGAAGAAAGAAATATGTCACCTTTGTGCATTGGATTTTCCCCAAATTCACCCCCTTTCTTAATTTTCATCAATTTCCATCATTTTAAAATTATTTAGCCATCTGGTCATTACATCGTTAAAGTTAATTTAAATAATTTTGTTCTTCATAGTTTCACTATCAACTTATTAACATAACTTATCATCTCAATTTTATGAAGGTAAAATTTGTTAATTGACATTATTTACTTTTTTTTTTCTTTCTTATTTAGACTAGTCCAGGAGCACAGTAGCACATCACGGGACGTTGAAACATCCAAGTCGTTCAGTAATGGCCATCCAAATAAATCCACTGCTATTATCACTGTCACCACACCCTCGGCTCCCAGCCGTGAGACGTCACCCACAAAGAAGCGTACCAATATTGAAACCGAGGTGTATGTCAAACAAGGCACCAACAATTATCCATCAGCCACTACTAGACCATCTACAAACGGCGAAGCTGTCTCGGGTTCAAGCCCAACCAAAATTAGGAAGGAGTCGCCAACGAAATGGTCTGGTAGTAGCATGCAGTTTTCTGAAATCAAGTCCCTAAAGAAGATACACAAAGTTGAGGAAGGAATCGGGACCGACGACATAATAAGGACACCAGGAATTGTTCACCCGACGACAGGGGAAATTCTCACTGTGGGGGACGCGATAAAACTGCGTATCCTCGACGTGAGGATGGGACAGATCGCAACGTCTCCGGACAATAAAACGCCTAGCCTGAGTATACGGGAAGCGGCGGAAAGAAGACTGGTGGACCCTGCACTTGCGGAGCAACTCTTGGGTCCTTGCGGCATCGTGGAAGATGATGGTGTATCCGGGGAGCGTCAGCTCTCTCTGCTCGAGGCGATACAGAGAGAATTGTTTGATGCCGAAAGGGGGTTCATAACCACCACTGAGGAGAGGGTTAAGGTAACGTATGACGACGGTAAAAGGAGGGTTAGCATTGCCGAGGCAGTTTCCGCAGGTAGCCTAGATCCAGAAACTGGACAATATACTGATCCAATCACGAAAGAAACCATGACAATAGTCGATGCATATTCAAGACAATTTCTTCAAAAGGAACCATTGAAGGAGAAGAAGAAAACAGAAAATGGCTTAGCATTGGCTGATGCAATTAATCAAGGTTTAGTTGACGATCGTTCAGGTCAGATCGTTGACCGCAATTCCGGCGACAAGTTTCCAATTACTGAAGCTATAAAACGAGGAGTCATTGACCCAGAAGTACGTGAGATTGTCGATGCACCGGCAGATAACAAAGTTACACTTTCAGAGGCAATCAAAGCCGGGATCTTCGACCCAAAGAAGGGAAAATACATTCATGGCATCTCCCAAGAAATCCTGCCGCTGCGTGAGGCCAGTAGAAGACAATTAGTCATCAAACCCATGACTCTTAAAGACTGTGTTGATTTAGAGCTGATAGATGATTCAGGTAGAATATTTAGTCCAACACACAGTAAGAAACTACCCCTTCTAGAGTGTGTTTCCAAAGGTGTTCTTGATTCCGACAATTCAAAATCTGTCACCAATACTCAAACAAATGAACTGCTCACACTCTCACAAGCCTTGGCAGAAGGAATTATTCTTCCTGCGGGTAAATTTCGGGACGCGTCCACAGGAGAAGTGTGTACTATCCCTGAAGCTGTGGACAGAGGGCTGATTACGTCAGTTTCTGTAAAGTCAATATTTGATATTGACGGGTTCAAAGATCCCAATAGTGTCGAATTTATTAGTTTGAATGCCGCTCTAGCGAGAGGTATAATTAACCCCGGGTCTGGTGTTGCAATGTATGTCGTTGATTCAAAGACTGGAAAATCTGTTTCCATGGACGAGGGTGTTAAAAAGAATCTAGTCAGACCAGAAGTATTGGAAATGCTGAATCGTAAAATTGGCATCAAGGATAGAGGTAGGGAACTTACAGTCTTGGAGGCTGTAGCTAAAGGATATTTGGACCCTAAAACTGGTCAAGTTATTGACCCCAAAACAAAGAAGACAATTCCTTTGGACGAGGCCGTTCAAAGAAGACTAATCACACCAGAAGGCGCAGCTTTACTTGGCAGTTTAGTTGCCATCACTGTCACGACCCAAACTATTACAAAAACTATCAAACGATATGTCACCGTCACCCGGGAAGGTGTCACCACCTCGGAAATCAAAATGACATTTGGGGAAGCTGTTCGTCAAGGCCTTATTGATGAGATTTCACAAACGTTCCGTGACCCAGACTCTGGGAGAGTTATATCTGTTACGGAGGCGCTGAGCGAAGGTTTGATTGGGTCATCATCGCCTGACGAAAGTCCTAACAAATCTCCAGTTAGACAAAGGTCCACGGACAGCCCTTTAGGAAGCCCAGTAAAAGGAACAGTCATGGGCGCCTCTTCGCCTGTCAAAGAATCAAGTCGGGGAGGCTCTCCAGGAAAAGGTAAAACATCTGGAGGTTCCTCGCCTGTCAAAGAGAAATTATTTGAAAGGAGTCTTAGCAACTCTTCTCAAACGAAAGGGAGAAGCCCTACATCTCCAACAAAAGAGAAGGTTTTTGATGTTACAATTAAAACAAGGACTTCATCCCCGGTCAAAGATACTAGTAGAGGCTCCTCGCCTACTAAGAAACCAACTCGGTTCTCCCCAGAACCAATGGACACGACAGACTTTACAACAGAAAGAAGAAGTTCGAGGATACAAGACATAACGACAGATATCCTAACAGATATAAAAAGTTCAAGAGTACAAGACATAACGACAGATTTCCTGACAACAGAAAGAAACATCACATCATTGGAGAAACAAGTGGTCGAGCTTCCACCAGAGGGATGGTTTCTGTCTGAAGCAATTGACCAGAAGTTGTTTGACCCAGTCACAGGGTTGTTTATAATACCGGGTACCGACCGCCTTGTTTCTTTCAAAGAATGTGTTAATCTGGAGATTATAAATCCTTTATCAGCAACGGTCATCGATCCCCATAATAACCGAAAACTAACGCTTTTAAGGAGCTTGGAGAAAAAAGTGTTAGATCCAACCGGACACTACATAAATGGAGATAAAAAAGTTCCCATGAAGGAGGCAATTGCTAAAAACTTTATACTACTTGAAGAAAGAATGGAGGAAGATAATTCCTCTCCACGTCTTATTCAAATCACCAAAGTCAATGGTAAACCTGATTTAGTTGAAGTATCCAATGTTGGCAGAAAGGCTGGTTCACCAATATTCACAGAAATAAAAAGTTCTGAAGCAACTGTTTCAAACCTTGAACCACTGCAAGTTGCCCAGGGCATTATTTTTGACCCTTCAACAGCCCTTGTAATTTTTACAGAGTCTGGCAAATCTGACAACCTCTTGGCAAGTGTGATAGAGGGTAAGCTAGAACCGAGACTGGTAAAGGTCAAAGATCCATACACTGGTAAAACAATGAATATAAATGAAGCTATGAGGAAAGGTATTGTTGATAAAGATACAGGGGACTACAAAGACAAAACTGGAAGGAAAATCTCATTGGCAGATGCAGCAAAATTTGGTCTAGTAGCAGTGCTTGGTGCACCCCTTGTGGCCGCAACACAAACTGTAAAAATGATCAGGAAAGCATTGGTTAAAGACCCCAAAACGGGGGAAGAAATTCCCATTGAAGTAGCCTTCGAAAGAGGTCTAATAGATGAAAAAACGCTTAGAAAATACGAAGTTGCCACAGAGAACTTTGAAGGAATTTCCCCCAAACAGGTAGTGACTACAAAAACAGAGGTTGTATCAACATCAGTTGTGATTCAGGACCCTTCGACCGGCAAAGAAATAACAGCGGCGGAGGCCATCGAGAAAGGATTAATCACACCCAAGGAATTGAAAGAGCTCACTGCAGAAATGGAAACTCAAAACAAAGACAGTAAACCAATAAAAACTCTAGAGTCGACTACAATACCATTGGACGACGATTCTGGACCGTCTCTCGGTGAACAAACTCGAGGTAGAGTCACCACTGAACCTAAATATAAAGTGTGTATAGGACGAGCTCGGTCATTCTCACAAAGCCCTGAACGAGAGGCAAAACCGGTCGTACTTCAAAAGATGAGGAAGAAGATTGTTAAACCAAAGGATGCTGTAGAAGCAGGTATCATCGACAAAGAAACCGCTGACCTTTTAGATAAACCAGATATATACAAGGGAAGTGATGGAGAAAGCTTAAGTTTAGCCGAGGCTGTGAATGCAAACAAATTGGATGGAAACAAAGGAGCCATCTTGGATTCTCAAAGAGGGGATGTTCTCACAATTAAAGAAGCGCTAAACAGAGGCATTTTGGATTCTTCAGCAGGAAGCGGAAGACTTTTAGTTCCCATCGCTCGAAGCTTATCTTTACCGAGTCTCGTGAAGCAGGGCCTGATAGATCCCAAAGCGGGAAAGATAGTTCACCCAGAGACTGGCGCAAACCTTTCATTACGAGAGGCCATTATGTGCGAGATAGTTGACCCGCTCTCAAAGATTGTTGATCAAATAGCAGGGAAAAAGGTCACTCTCGAGGAAGCAATCGCTAAAGGAACTGTTGACGAAGATAAGTCATTGATAATGACAACAACTGGATCGGTGGACATTCTGACCGCGGTGAAAAATCATCTGTGTGATAAACAACAAAAATCTCTTCCGAACTCATTGCAAGCTTTACCGCCGGTTGGCATGACATTCCCTGTAGTGCTGAAGAGGGGCCTTGTGGATCCTAAAACAAAAGAAGTTATTCACCCTATCACTGGCATAAGGAGACCAGTCGAGGAGGCTATAAAGAATGATTTTATAATGGCACTACCTTATCCTGTGTCCCCATTCAGTGTAGAAGTAACGGAGGCTCTCGAGCTTAACTTAATTGATAAAGACAAAGGGATATTTAAAAATCCTAAGACTGGTGAAGAGATTCCAATTTCTGAGGCCGTTGAAACTGGTCTATTGGTAGTGAAACCGACACCACAGTTGATATCTTATGAACCAGCGGGAACAGTAACAGCAGTCACAGAAACGGTAACGTCGTACCATACCATCACCACCAAGACGATAGAGTTGAAGAATGGCTACATCCTGATCGGTCCAAATGAGGTGAAGAACACTCAGTCTGGAGAAGTTTTACCACTGGAAGAAGCGAGGAAAAGAGGTATTGTTAAAGACGAGTCTGAAACCAAGGAGGAATTCACGACAAGAGAAATCAAGATGTCCTTCTCTGATGCCGTGGCACAAGGTCTCGTGGACATGGACGCTGGGACTTACACAAACCCGGTGACTGGAAAGGTAATCCCAATAAACGAAGCTATAAAGGACGGTCTGTTGGATACAACAGAGGAACCACAGAAGTCTCCAACGAAAAAGAAGAAGAAACTTAACATACAAGAAGCATTTGATTCCATCTACGATGATAAAACTAAAAAGTTCCGCGATCCAAACTCGCCAACCAAAACATATACTTTCATAGAAGCATTGGATGCTGGGTTGATTGATCCAAACTCAATTGTGTATGACGTAACAAGTGGGAAGCCATTCACAACGCGACAAGCCGTTGATAACGGTTTGTTGGACTCCAAAACTGGAAGAGTGAAGGATCGCAAAACAGGCCAAACTGTGAATGTAAAGGAGGCTGCCAAGATGGGCTTACTAGCAATAGTTGGAGTTCCGGTTCTGGCTGGCATGGCTGTAGCAGAGAAAATATCTAGTCTTAAAGACAAATTTGATAAGAAAGAGAGTGATACAAAGGTACAGTCTGTTCCTGTAAAGTCTTCTGCGGATTTTATTGCAAAGGAGAAATCACCTTACACAGAACTAAATGTTAACCAAGTAAAATCACCTTCAACTAAAGGTAGTCCATCAAGAACACCGGAAAGAGAAACTAGCCCTACAAAATCTTATGAAAGACAATCAAGCCTCACAAAGACACCTTCTAGAGAAGTAAGTCCACAAAAATCACCAGACAGACATAAAAGCCCACAGAAATCCCCAGAACGGCAAAAAAGTCCACCAAAATCTCCTACAATAACTATAAAAACAAAGACGAGGACACCATCACCAGTGAAGGAGGGGAAGAGTTTCACACCTGTCCAAATAAAGCTCAGCCTTAAAGAAGCGGTGATAACTGGCGCAGTCAACCCTGAAACGTGTGAAATCACCGTTAAAACACCATCAGGAGATAAGAAAATAACAGTCCAAGAAGCTCTTGACAGGAATCTAGTAGATCCAAATGATGTAATTGATGTTATAAATAAGTCAGAGATAGCACTGGTTGATGAGAAAACACTTTATAAGATTCAAGTAACTAAATACATGAATGCCGATGAGCTAGTTTCGGAGGGGGTGTACGATTTAGAGACTGAAAGTTTCTTGGATCCTCAGACAGGTAATCCAATAAGATTCAAGGATTTCGTTCTTCAGTGTGAAGTGTTTGATCCAGATCTGATAATGGTTAAAGACCCATCAACACGTCAGGAAACATTCTTCACATTGCGAGACGCGTTTGAAGTTCCTTTGGTTGATAGGGTCACAGGACATATGGTAGATCCCTCAACAGGAAAACATGTTCCATTCTTTGAGGCCATCAAGATGGGATGGATTGTGGCAAAACCATCCAAAGACAAAATGGTGCCCAAGAAAATTCTCCCCAGTCTGACGCTACAAAAAGCAGTTGCGGATGGTTTGGTTGACCCTAATACCGGTGAGGTTAAAGATCCCATAACAGGTGAAATATTCTCATTTGTTGATGCTTTGGGGACTGGCGTTATAGATCCAAAGTCTGTGAGCATTAGGAATCCAGAAAATGATGATATACTTCCATTGTCTGAAGCTGTGGAGATTGGAATAGTCGACTTAAATCGAGGCATAATTGTGAACGTCGAGACAAGAACTGAGGTGGAATTCAAGGTTGCATTTTTGAAAGGCTATATTGTAGCAGGTTTGCGTAAACCAGCATCTCTTGAATCGGTGATAAGAAAAGGATTGTACGAGCCAAAGTCTGGTAAGATTTTAGACCCTCTGACAAAAGAGGGCATCAGCCTCACTGAATCCGTGAAGAGAGGTCTAGTTGACGCTTTCATCACAGAATGTAAAGATACAAGAGCAGATTCATTTGTTTCCTTGGATGATGCTTTGACATCAAAACTTGTTAATTCAGATACTGGAAAGTTGAGAGACACCACGTCAGCACAACTTCTAACTTTAGATGCAGCTTTAGATAAAGGACTAATTATTACAAATAAGTTTACTATCACTTTGATCGAAGCTATAGTTCAAGAATATTACTCTCCCGTGACTGGGAAAATATCAAACCCATTAATAGGGGAAGAAACTTCTGTGAAAGATGCCATCGATAGTGAATTCATCGATATCGCTTCTATTCGAGTGAAAGATGCTCATAATGATAAGATAGTCACCATTCCTGAAGCAATCAAATCAGGACTTTTGGATGTTCACAAAGGTTTATTGACCTACCCAATACCAATGACACTCGATGTTGCATTTGAGAAAGGCTATCTGTTGACCACTCGTAAACCGTGGTCTCTTCAAGAAGCCCTCGCACAAGGATGCTACGATCTTCAGACAGGACTTATGATAATCAATGGCGATGGCGAAAAGATTACTTTGGAAGAGGCCATGCGACGAGGTGAGATTAGTCGAGACGCCTTGACAGTGAAAGATCCAAGATCAGGTGACATCATAACTCTGAACGAAGCGATCAAGATAGGAGTCATAGATCCCAAATTGGGGACGGCCACCGACCCAACAAACGGTGCAGAAATGCATTTTTATGATGCGTTGGAAAGAGGTCTCATAGTACCCGCAAAGAGAAAGTTCTCTCTACCGGAAGCAGTATTTAAAGGATTCTATGACCCCAAGTCTGGCAAGTTTACAAATCCAGAAACGAGAGAAAAGCTACCAACAGATCGTGCAATCAAGAGAGGAATCATTGACCCGGCATCGACTTTAGTCAAAGGAAAGGAAGGGAAAGTGACCACATTCAACAACGCGGTGGAAGAGGGAGTCATAGACGCAAGGTCTGGCACTATCACCAGCGCGGGTAAGTTTGGACGCAAACTGGACTTCCAAGAAGCGTTTGAGCAAGGTTTGTTGATCGAAGTCAGGAGGCCTATGTCACTCAGCGAAGCTCTAATGAAAGGAGTATTTGACGAGGAGACAGGGAAATTCTTGGATCCTTCTACAGGGGAATACCTAACACTAGCAGATGCGGTGGAAAATAATCTCATCGAGTCTGATTCAGTACATGTTAAGGATACGCGAAGTGGTTTCTGGAAGAAAGTTTCTCTCGCGGATGCAATTAAATCAGGTTTCGTTGACGGAGAAACGGCTCAAGTCAAAGACTTCACTCGTGACAACTTGGAGGTTTCCATCAAAGAAGCGTTTGACATTGGACTTATTGTGGACAGCAAAGCAGCAGTCTCTATCCAGAGAGCGATTCATCAGGGTCTCTATGATGAGACGACCGGCAAATTTACAGATCCAAATACTGGTAGGAAGATAACGTTACACGAAGCTATACGGAGATTCATCATTAACCCTCAGCTACCCTGCTATTGGGACAAGAAATCTGAACGTCTTTTGTCACTGGTGGAGACTTGCCGTGGAGGTATCATAGACAGGCGTGCTGGTATGTTTAAAGAACCAGGCGCCAACTGCACAGTAACACTCTCTGATGCTATGGATCTTGGGCTTATTGTAGATATCGAAAGTGCAGGCTTTGGGTTGTATGAAGCCATTGCTATGGGATTATATGATGTCGACTCTGGTAGATTTGTCCACCCATCAACCGGCAGAAAATTAATGCTGAGTGATGCCTGTAAGGAAGAACTTATCAATCCTCTGACCTCTATTGTCAAGCATTCCAAGACAAACAAGTACATGAAGTTGCCTGAAGCAGTAGAGAAGGGGCTTATTGATGATGAAAAGGGTGTCTACAAAATCCCAGACGCAAAGAGAACGATGACTCTTAAAGAAGCCAAACAGAAGGGACTGATTGTTACATCAAGGAAGCCCCTTTCCATAGAGGAAGCTATCAGATGTGGACTGTATCGAACAGAAACGGGAAGATTCGTCAATCCGGATTTAGGTGATCATCTTGACTTGTCCCAAGCTCTTATACATGGTCTCATTGATGCCAACACGACAGCAATAAAAGACCCAACAACTGGACAGCTTAAAAGTGTAAATTCAGGAATTGAGGACAGTTCCATCGATGTCGCTCGCGGTCGTGTTGTTGACCCCAAAACAAAACGTGCTTACAACATGGATGTTGCTTTAGACAGGGGACTTTTAGTAACAGTGGAACGGCCAATAACATTCCAGCAGGCCGTAAGACGGGGTTCCATCGACTTCCAGAGAGGAACATTCAAGGATCCTCGGACAATGAGAGAGTGTACACTTGAAGAAGCAATAAAGTATGAACTTATTGATCCAGAATCGGCCGTTGTGAAGGATCCACAGACAGGCAGGTTCAGAACTCTAAAGAAAGCTATCACAGACGGTGTTATAGATCTTAACAAGAGGGCAGCATTTGACCCACAGACTGGAAAGGTGAAACCCTTGTGCATCATATTTGAACAAGGAACAGTTGTGTTCCTGCGCGAACCTCTCACATTCAATACCGCCATTGAACAAGGCCACCTCGACGTTTCTACTGGTAAGTTTACGGACCCACAGTCAAAGGAAGTGCTAACCCTGAAGGAAACTGTCTCGCTCGGCCTAATAGACCCCGACTCTGCTCTCATCAAAGACAGCTTGAAGAAAAAACTCGTAAAGCTCCCGGAAGCATTCCGGAAAGGTCTCATGGATGCTGAAAAGGGCAATGTCCTAGATTCAGAGTCGTCACGTTTGTATTCCCTCTCGGCTGCGATAGAGTCCGGTTTGTTGACAACCCCTCGTCGCGGTTTGTCACTTATCGAGGGCTTACAGTTCGGACTGTATAACCCTACCACGGGCGGATTCATGGATCCTTTCTTTTCAACGGGCGTTATTGATAGACGTAGGTTGACGCTAGCTGAAGCCATAGAATCTGGGTTAATTGACCCTTCAACAACTGTGATAAAGGACGCTGCCAGTGGGAACATCTCTTCACTGACAGATGCCATCACCGACTCCAAGCTCATCGACGCTACAGCTGGAAAAATGAGGGAGACTTCCACCGGGAAAAATATTGACCTTCTCAAGGCCTTGGAGTGGGGCTACATACTGACAGCCGAGGCAAGGGTAAGTGACCTCGCCACATTTGACAGATGCTTGCTTCTGTGCATATTATGTCATGTAAAGATGAAACCAAGTGGCTCTGTTGGTGTACAATTTGTGTTTACTAAAGAGGTTTCCTTCTGACGAAATGTCTGAGGAGTTAATTAAATGGGAGTATAGGTTAAAACTCTCTTCCTCCAGGACGTTTTGAATCTGCCACCATTAGTTTGAGAGGCAGCCACTATGACTGCTTTTGACAGTACAAAGATTGTTTACATAGGCAGCCGAGTGTTTCGGCTTGTATTCTGGCTATATCTTATTCCTTAATTATGTCTTCCAAAAGACCGCTAGTAATTAAAGGTATAGTTTCCGGTTTTAATCTAACTTGTATGACATGGCAATATGTATTTAGTGATAATGGCAAACCTAGGGCCAAGCTATAAGGGGTAGAAGGTTCTTAGTAGTTGAATTATGTGGTTCGGTACTGTCAAATCCTAAGAGTGCCGGACTAAAAAGAGTTTCAACATGTACTATATTTAACTGATTTCTGAAGTTAAACACCTATTTGAAATAATTATTTAACCAAACCAGACTTTTTCAATTTCTCTGAATTATTATTAAACTAAGAATTTTAAAATATTCCCCTCACAGATGACTAAAAGATATATTTTTTTTACCAACAGAACCATTTGTTTAAGTGGCAGCTATATGTAAAAAATACTAGCCTATATTTTTGTGTTAAAAGAATATTTTGAAACTGTGATAAAACTTGAAGTAAATGTTGACACCTTAAAGATAAAGACACTTAAAAAAAAGCTATATAATGTCAATTAAATTGTGACTGTGAAATTATGGCTGACCATTATTTTTGCATGCTACCTCATGTGCTGAAATGTTACGCGTGCTGGTGTTCGTGATTGCGGAATGCAATTGGGTTTGTTTTCCTCCCCTGCAGAGGGCAATCACACTGCATTCTGAATGTGCTTTTGTAATGGTGTCAGGCAATAGTGAAGATCCTTTTACATCCGATTGAAATTGATAAAAACGTGATATTTTAAGTTTTAACATAGAATTTAACCAAGATAAAAAATACATTAAAACTTACATGAAAATAAAATTAAGAAGCTCAGCTATAAGTGACATTTCTTAGTAACAAATTTGAATGGATAGTCATTGAACGTATAAATAGCCATTCATAAATAAAATACAATTCAATCAGTAAAATTAATTTTATGAAAAGTCAGTGATTAAGTTTTTTTTCTACATATTTTAGCCTTAGAACAAGTACTGTCCATTGATTTTAGTTAGTTAACCTACGACTTGGTTTGAATCCTTACCTAATGCATTAATAAAGATAGATAGTGCTTTTTTTAGCGCCCACCTTACTACTTTCTCATGTTAAACGCTTACGTACTAGTTGCGCTAATAGTTTTAGGAATGAGAACAGTTATATTAGAGGGAGTGTATCCATATTTGCACGGAGAGAGAGTGGAAATCCGTTTTGGAAAAAGACCTTCAGTACACCTGATTAAGGTTCTAACCTTGATCTCCCGCCATCCTGAACACATTAGAGTTATTTGCACATAGGTGTATAACCCGGATGGGTAGTAAGCCATAGTGCTTAAAAAAAGTTAGTAACACTTTTTTTTTTAAATAATTTGGGTGAATTTCATTACTATAATTTTGTTAAATGTGTTATAGTACGTTTATCTCTTTATTTATCATTGTTAAAAATATTTGGGGAGTTCTCAATATCACAAATAAAGATTCGTCTTTCACTTTTATTCCATTCACATTTACATTCACAAAGAATAATTATTGATAGTGTTGCAAATAAAATCCATAAACAATAAATACAAATGTAGGAATCGTCATGTTTCTTTTATGTTTTATTTGGGCAAGCCTCCCCCTTTTATATATATATAATCACATTGGCTTTTCATTTGCTTACAGCCATACATAAATGAAACTAACTTTGTAAATTGTGAACTATGTGCTATTTATATATAATTCGTTAACAATTTATCGAAAGTAAGTGATGTAGTTCAACTTTGTTTATTGCATAATGGATTAATTTAAACCCAGTCGAAGGTAACAATCAGGGGGTGGGTTTGGGGTTGTTGAGTAAATACTTCATGGAGATTTAGAAAAAAAAAGTAAAAAAACCATCCAGTAAATTCACCTGTTTGATATTGAGTTCCAATCATCTAGGTAAAAATTTGCTGAATTATCTGATTGACCACCCTTTAAAAATAATTTTAATTGGTGTATTAAAATATTCAAAGGTATAGGAGGCTTACAGAGACAAATCAAAAGACTATATTTCAAAAGATTTTTTCTTTCTAAATGTAAATGTTTTCTATTATTAAATTAATCATGTTTTTATTATATGAATTGATCCATTGCTTTCAAAGTCATCCTAATACTGCAAAATATACCATTCACTGCCAAGGAAAATACATAGTTTTTTTTATATCGTGTATCTTTTCATGTTGCAAAAACAAGCGTCATTCATGAAATTATTTCAAGATTTCTTATGAATTATTTGAAATGATACAAGTAGTGCTATGTAATAGTTGAAACATATTTAATGTTTTCTCCATTTAACAGATTTTATGGCTAATCTAGTCTTCCATTTGTTCTAATATTGTGACATTACACTCATTCATTGTACATGACATTAGGAATGACTTTGAAAAAATCTCCAAGCCTGAAATCATAGCATGTTCACACTTTAAAAATTAAATATTAAAATAAAACCCACAACATTTCAATTACATAAAATGTTTTTTTTTTCTTACACAATAGTTTGTGCCAATTCAGATACATTTAAGCTGGGTTGAATTTAAACTAATAGTGAGGAAAGTTATTACTTGCAAAATTGAAAGATAAATTATTTATTACGGCATACTAAAATGTTAACACTTAGTAAAAATTTCTATTTTTTTAATCTGTTATTTTGATATGTAATCAAATAAATGTGATAGAATTGTAGAAAAATGAAGCACAATTGAATTTGAAAAAACTAACACAAGGGTTAATGTTTTTTTTTTGCTTCATTTTTCTACAATTCTATCATATTTAGTTAATTACATATTGTAGGCTTTTAAAGGCATTTTATTCCATACATGACATCTGTAATTTTAAATAATTTTCCAAGGACAATAATGGTCATTTATTTCACACATAACAGAATCCAAAACCATTATTGCCCGTATTCATCATATTATATGAGTAAAATTGACGAGATAAAAAATGAGTAATAAAACATTTAGAGAATTGGTGTTGTTGTAAAAGACATTATCTGAATTGGTAGACTCATTACTATTCATACTTACTAATTAATGAATCTAATAATATTTATCATGCTTATCCTACAATGTCTGTTAACTCATACTAATCTCACTTATCTCTTTACAGTTTAACTATACACTCCGAAATCATCAAGCTTTTTTTGGGAAAGGATCTGAGAATGTCTTTTTGGCGGCTTAATTTTGTATAACACTTTGATGAGGGAATACAAACGTGACATGACATAACGCTTTTCTCACTAAACCAAGTACCTCTTTTATTGGACCAAAGAGCTGACTAACTTTTGGCGGAAGCAGAAATGCTTGGCAATGCTTATACCTTCCTAGTAACCCTTGTAACTTTCATATACTGGTTACAACATTACGTTGTGAAGTAACTAATCAAACTTGTTTGGTTATTGCTTTTGTTGGTCATTTAAATACTCCTTGGATAACTTATGGCAATAATAATATATTCATTTTGCTAACATTTTGTCATTTAATTTCTGCTATTTCATGCATTATTAATTAGCTTACTTTTATAGCTTGATTAACATATGCTTTAACTTTAAAGGATGCTTACACTGCCATGAACGATGTAGAATTGTAATTAAGAATCGTTTCCATTGTCATAATCACTCATTATCCAACTCCAATTGTTTCTGGTCTGATAATATATTTACAGAAGAGCTATCATTATTTTATCAAAAATTGGATAAAATACTATCAATTTTACTTAAATACAATAATCTAGAAAAAAATTTAATGTTATTTTAACTATTTCAATCAATTTAGTCACTAACTTATTCATTATTTGTTAATGGGAATTGTTTATAAACACCAGCATGAAACCAAACTTCCATTAATATCTTCCCATCTTGTGAGTCTGACAAAATGGTAGCAAAATATGCCTTTAATTGTTTGATATGTGATTAATATTTTGTAAGCTCCAATTTTAATGTTTAATCATAAATTAAACATGTTATGTTACATTAAATAATACTGTACGTCATATCTATGTGTGTGTTCAAGTTATGATTTTATTTCTATCTACTTTTTTTTGTGATGATTTTTAATTTTGTACGCAATTAATTATTTGTGTGGTTTCTTACAGAATTTCAATGAATTTTTATTTTTCTATGTAACAAGTAACTTGATAACTTAACCATTACAACAAGTAGTTTTCAGTTTAACTTAAATTAAGTTTACTCAATCAACCATAACCTTAATAATATATTAGATAATAAATGTAACCTAAAAACCGAATGCTTATTTTAAGCTCAAATGAAAGTGCTATGTCCCCAAACTAAAATAATAGCGTGCACCCTTAAATAGATAAGCTCTTTTATGTGCTGTTGTGTGTTTGGTTTTAAGGGTGAATGTTGGGGATTTTGTGTGTCCATATTTAAATTGTGTACTCATAGCTATTTGCCCATTCTAAATCCTCTTCCCGTTTAATTTGTATTTTTTGTTGATTTTTTTTAATATAAACATTACAATTTTTGAAGGAAAACCAAGGTATGGTTGTTTTATGATATGTATTTCTATTTCATGATGATTAATGATGATTTCTAATTTATTTTCTATACTCTTAAACATTTTAAAAACAAATATTATAAATTATAATCCTTAGTCACATATTACTAAAAAATTTCAAATTCTTTTAAATTTAGTGTGCACATATACCCTTATTATCTTATTTGTTCAGTAATATAAATCTCTATCTAAATTATTCACCAGATTAATATTCACTGTCATCTTTCTGTTAGCAATAAATACTATTTTTTCAAGCCTCTTCTAGATTTTAAATTACATTAAACTCATCTCTCTAGATAGTGAAAATCTCTTTAGTGTTCTCTGTATGCTACTTTATAAATATTGGCTTCACAATATATTAAGGCTTTATTCACTAGACAACTTTTAATCGGATACTATTCTTTGATTTAATAATCAGGGTAAGGTTGTCTAATTTTATAATCTTCTATTATTGACAATCTAGTTATGATTGCTAGTTAATTAAAACCTTAAAATATGACAGAATGAGTTATTTTTTTTACCAATGTTTGTGTCTTGTCTGATATTATCTTAATCCATTGTAAGATAATAACAAAAGTATGTTAATTAGACAACCTTATCTTAGTTTTCATCCAACCATTACAGTAACACAAATATATCTATATCTCTTTAAGGAAAACCTCTTTTCGCTTTATGAGGTAAATGTATTATATTTGGAAGAAGGTACAGGAAAGGTGGATAGAAATATGTAACAGGAGAGAACACAGGAAGAGAACACAAGGAAGAATACAGTTCACAATGGCAGCAATGTAAAGTGTGTTCTTCTTTTCATAGTAAAAGCCATATGGTGTTTCTATTTACCTTTTCCTGTACCTTCTTTCAAATATATAATATATTTTAACAAATTGAGTAATTTAAAAAGAAATTGTGAATGCAGCCTAATTGTTGTGTACCAATAAGTGAACAAATACTGGTAGCACTGCTAGTTGCGTTATTTAGAAGAATGGTAGAGACTGGCTTGAATTTTGTCTCTCCGGCGCTTGTCGGTTAGCTTGCTTCACTGGGCTAGCTTGGTGGAGACCGCCTGCTTGAATTAAAGAATCGTTCATGTTATTTGGCCGTTCTATATGTAGAACATCTTGTGATTGATCGTTAGGTACTGTATTCAGTATCTGAATACTATCTAATAAAATACAATCAAAACAGATTTAATCCAATGCTGTTTGTCAACATATTTCCTTAAGATGTTAGGTTTACAGTATAATTAACAAAAAAAATAGTTGTTCTCGAGTATGTTAGCTAATCTTACATGAATATAATATAATAGTTTAAGCGGCATTATCTTCAAAATTTTCCCTCTGTAGTAGGCCAGTGGTCTCAAACTATATTTGGCAAAGGGACGAATTGACAAACCTAGGACGTGTTGCGGGCCACAGCCTATATATAAACAGGTTTGCTTGGATATTATAATCTCTTATTTTGTTTTTGAAGTCCGCCGTACTACCTGTCCGGATGTTGCACGTTTCAATCACGCTTGTGGGGTAAGGGATAAAGAAAATATAACTTAGAGAAAATGTGATCGCATTAGTGCGAAGGTAATGTTTAAAACCAACTAGTAAAACCACTCGCTGTACATCTGATTATAATTCTAGCACTAACCTTCTGGCATTAGTAAATTATACCGGAAAAGCCTGATGTTTTAATCTGTGCATCCATCAATGTGTCTATACTAACTATTTGATATTATCTATTTAAAATTATCGTATATATAACTTACTTAATAACCTAAATGTTTTCCAAATGTTTATATAGGATAGCAACATATTCAAAGCAGTAGGCCTATTTATTAAATTCTGAAAATAAAAATATACCACAGTTTGAAATTGTTCCAAGTCTTTTTTGGTTATTAAAACTTATGTATACATTGTAAAAAAATTTTAAATTGTGTATATATGAGTTAAAGCCAGGTATTAATAAAAAAATATTGCAGATGAGTAGATATATTAGATACATTTCACAGCCCAGAACCCTGGTACGGACTAATTATTACATTATAGTGTGTTACAACAATGTAATGATATCGGCTGAAAATAACATGAACAACTCTTTTGTTATCCATTATTGTAATCTCTTGTAAGATTTGTTATGTTAAGTGATACCTCCATGATATTTTTTTTTTTTGTAAAGCAAACATAAATTCTTTTGATATATCTTAAAAAAATAATATTTATTTTCCTTTATGAACGTGTAAACTATTTAAGTATATATAGATGGTTAGGTCAATGGATTTTTCCTGAACAATAAAAATCTATAGCACAACTTCCTTCGGAGGCGGGAAGTAAAGCCGTCGGACCCAGGTTGATTGTTGACATGTAAAAGAAACCCTGGAAGGTACGAAAAAATACTTTTCTGGCAAAATTGGTAGACACTTTTGCACTCGCTCATAGAAATTCAGTGGGCAAGGCAACAGGGAAACGGCACACTTCTTGAACTCCTGTAGTACATGGGATTTCTACCAGATGGTGCAGGTGGCACTAACCAGATTAAAGTCTTGAGTATGCCCAGCGCCGGATGGATGGCAATCCCATCAAACCAACTTGCAGGTTGTTGACTTAAGAAGGCAGTAAAAACAAAATAATAACAATTTCATATAATTTTTTGAAAATCCATATAGACCCATAATTTACAATAGTCGGGAAATGAATAGGCATTGACATAACAGTGTTCTCGGTGCCATAAAAAAGTTTGGGGGTCTTTTCTTTTTGTGTTTCCACCCTCCCTCCCCTCCAGTATCTAATATACTTATCAAACAATCATAACTGGAGGTTTCACTTGATTCTGTAAGTGTGTGTACCTTTCTTTATGCCGTGTCACTTGAACTTGTGTCCTTGTTGCCGTGATAATAGCAAGCGGTAGAAGAAAAGTATCGCCATTGTGACGAGACACTATCCAAACTGCTATCGTGGTTGGGCGAAGTGGAGGACAGATTGGCCAATCAAGATGTGGTTCAAGAAAGCGCTGAGGAGCTGCGAAACCAGATCAACACACTTAAGGTTACACTTGAATTAATATGAAATAAGCTCTAAAACATTTTTATCATCTTAAAGTTGGAATTGCAATTACAAGCCTTAAATTTTATGGTTTAGCAATAGTTTTAGTTAGGCAACCTTGTAAGAATGAATTCATGTCTTCAGCATTGTGTCAAGAGAACTATTTTGAAATTTTCTCAAAAGTACCTTTCTAAAATAATATATCAAAATGAATAAGTGCGTAATGGCTTGGAAATGTATAAGACAGTGTAGAAACACTCAGGGTGTCTACCATCCGGGAAAATCAGGGAAAACGGGAATTAGCCGGGAATTTGAAGTGATCGGGAAAAAACGGGAATAAATCGGGAATTTGGTAAATCACAACAAAAATCCGGGAAAATGATATTTTACTCAAAATATGAAATACAATAATCAGTAAATTATGTCATCTTTTTGTTTGTAGCTGTGTAATATATTTTTAATTCCTAGTAAACAATTTTAATTCAAATTTTAAAACTTATTATTATTATTTAAAAAATATTAATAGAAAAACGAGGGTGGAGGGAGGGGGCGGCGAGTTAGAAAGATGTGACATACTTTTTTAATCGGGAATTTTAGGAAATGATCAGGGGAAATCAGGGAAAAGGTCGGGGATTTCATTGGTCAAGTTTAGTAGACACCATGACACTGTACAGTGATGTAAAATAAGTGACAGTGAAGGAAGCCAACTTGGAAGGAGAGTTAGGTTAGGTTAGGTTAGATCTCGAAAGGAACAAACACACTTCCCTCTTCTTTTCTTCTTACACATTGTTTTGAATTTTCAAAAATATTCCTTTCTTCTCATCAATTATTCCTTTCTCGTTATGAAATATTCCTTTCTTCTTATGAAAAAGGAATATATAAATGTGAAAGTGTGAGGAAGAATGAAGAAGTGGTAAGTGTAAAAGTTTAATATAAAGAAGAAAAGAAGATAATAAATGAAGAGAGAAGTTGTGTTTGTTCCTATCTAGGCCTAACCTAACTACCCTTTCAGGTTGGCTTCCTCCATTATCAATTATTTTACATTATTGTATACTGTTTTCTTACTATACATAGCTAGATAATATATTATACTTGTTTACAATTTTGCCATCAATTTCAACCAAATCCCCAAAATTTATTCACAATTATTTAAATGCATCAAGCTGAGGTAAATAATAAAACAACCTTTTAAAATATTCTAATGCAAAATTAAATAAATATTTTTTAAATTTGTCGAACATTGAGCTATTAATCATATGTTCCTGATAAGGAGATTTTCCATACAATATTTATGATTATTAATCACCTTAAACTGAACCACTCAATGCCGCTCTTATACTCCTCATCATGGAACAATTCCAACCTGCAGTCGGGTAGGTTTAGTAAAATGCTTCTGTCTTCCTTCTTTAATTTCTTCCATTCTTCTTCTCTCGCTTGAACACTTTCTGCTATCTGCTCCTACCATCTCTTTCTTGATCTCATTTCCGGTCTTTTTCTTGCATACTTTATTTCCATCATTCTCTTTAGTATTCTCTTCTTTACTATCCTCATTACATGTCCATACCATCTCAGTCTTGCTTCCTCTACTATCTCATGTACTCCAACATCCTCATTACATGCCCATACCATCTCAGTCTTGCTTCCTCTACTATCTCATGTACTCCAACATCCTCATTACATGTCCATACCATCTCAGTCTTGCTTCCTCTACTATCTCATGTACTCCAACATCCTCATTACATGCCCATACCACCTCAGTCTTGCTTCCTCTACTATCTCATGTACTCCAACATCCTCATTACATTCCCATATCATCCCAGTCTTGCTTCCTCCACTATCTCATGTACTCCAACATCCTCATTACATGCTCATACCATCTCAGTCTGACTTCCTCTACTGTCTCATGTGATCCAACATCCTCATTACATGACCATACCATCTCAGTCTGACTTCCTCTACTATCTCATGTAATCCAACATCCTCATTACATGCTCATACCATCTCAGTCTGACTTCCTCTACTATCTCAAGTACTCCAACATCCTCATTTACATGCCCATACCATCTCAGTCTTGCTTCCTCTACTATCTCATGTACTCCAACATCCTCATTACATGCCCATACCATCTCAATCCTGCTTCTTCTACTATCTCATGTACTCCCTGTACCCCCAATCTTTCCCGAATAACTTCATTCCTAACCTTGTTTCTCTTTGTAACCGCTGACATGCTCCTCACAAACTTCATTCCCATGGTCTCCACTATTCCTAGTCACTCTTACATTCAACGTCCATGTCATGGCCTCCACAATATAATTTCTTTTTCTTTTTGTGTTACTTTTAACCCTGTGTTATTATCCACTGAACACGTGTGCTAACTATTTGTCTTCTGTTTACAGCAAATTAAGGATGACCTAGACGCTCACCAACGACCGGTAGCCTCTTGTCTGGACCAGATACGTCAGGTGGTGGCCACGGGAGGGGATGTACTGTCCGGTGAAGAGGTGTCCACCCTAGAGAAGAATGGACGCTCGCTCAAGTCTAGATATGAACGCTCCAATGATCGAACAGACAGGCTGCTCAAACGCTTGATCGCTGCAAGAGAAGAGCTCAGCAAATTCAGGTAAACGTCGTTCACACTTAATACTGAGAGCTCCGTGAGTACACAACATTGTCGCTTAAAATTGGTCTAATTAATCTTGAGGACAAGAACTTAATGCTCTGAAGAATTCTTTTTGCTCTCTATCAAACTACATGTCCGGCCTAAGCACATTTTTTTTAGGACAACATCTTACTTTCTGTTTATGCTATACACATATGTACTTATTACGCTAATGAGTTAGAAATGAGGAAGGTTACATTTAGACGAAATGTTAAAGCATTTATGTGAATGGAGAGTGGAAACTTTTTTGGTAAAATCGACCTTAGTACATCCGACCGGGATTTGAATCCTGGTCTCCCTGTTATCTACAGTCTAGTCTATTATGTGAGTGACACCTTAGACAATGCAGCCATTGAAGCTAGTTGAAATATATTTAACTACAATAATAGGTTAAGGATAGGGAAAGTAGAGTTAAGAGGAGTTATGTTCATATATGATAGGAGGGAGAGTGGGAGAAGTTATTTCAAAGGTCGTGAGAGAGGCTTTATGAATACCCACGTGTGAACATTGAAATATTGATTTGTGTTCAGGAGTGAGCTTACATCCTTTGTGACATGGCTGGACAAGGCCCGGTTGACGCTGGAGGAAAAGGAGCGGGCTCTGTCCAACCTCAACAAGTTGCACGCCAATGCTGACAGCACTCGGGAGTTTGTAAGCGATGTCATTGCTCATCAAGCAGATCTTCGTTTCATCACTATGGCAGCGCAGAAGTTTGTCGACGAATCAAAGGTAAGCTCAGCATATTCACTCACACATGAGTGTAATGGTCTCCTTCAAATTTTATCATTTTTACATATAAAGTAAAATAATATATTTTTAAACATCATCAATAACTCTCGTAAATTCCCAAACTGTAAAAAATACCACTTTATGAATGTTGTTTTAGTGTTATTTTGAATTTGTCAAGATTCTTTTTTCATTCCCTGTCCTTATTATACCAACTTAGAGCGTGGAGTCATTCCATTTTCTAGTTACCTATACGTTCTAAAATCCTACACCAGGTTCTATCAAACTGTGGTACATGTACCCCTAGGGGTGCTTGACTTACAACTAAGTTTTAATAATTAATCATGACATATTTGATAGTAGTAAATTCTAAAAAACAATATAACGCAGGCCACCTAACCAAAGCTAATAGAACTATTATGACATTTTTAAAGGAACTACGACATTAGCCTCTTATTACATATATGTTTTTACAGTAGTTACATATAAGTTTGTTGGTTTTCGCAATGGTTTTGTGTAGAATTGACTTTACTATGGTTTTGTTCTATATAGGAATACTTGAGCAGTCTCAACGAGTTCCGCACCAGTCTCCCCCAGCGCCTACCTCACATCGAGCCTCCACAGGAGACCGTGATCCGCAATGAGGTGTCCGCTGTGACGGCTAAGTATCGAGACCTCCACTCTCGCGCCAATGCTCTGTCTGATAGATTATCTGGAGTGGGTGGAAGGCAGAGGGAGTATCGAGACACACTCGACAAAGCTCGCTCGTGGCTTAGGGAGGCTGAGCCTAAAGCCAATAAGGTGGGTTTGCATCACAAGAGGATATCATTCCAAATCCTTGATGTTTCTAGACTTTAAACTTGACCATTTCAATTGTTTTTCAGTCTGACGACAAGTCTGTCAATTGCTCCTGTTTGAGTGTTTGTATTTTTACGATCTACAAGTATTTTACTAATCGCCCTTAGGTTACTAATAGAATCTAGTTTATCCTTTTCATCTATATAAATAATGGCCTTGGGTCTCTAGTGGTCAGTGCAGCTGGCTACGAGCCTAGGGGTCCCAGGTTCAGTTCCTGGCAGGTACCTTAAGTACTTTTCCTCAAAGGGGAATTACCCCAATGGTCGCTAGTGTTTAGTTAATTAGGCTTAGGTTATGTTGTGTTTCCACTGGTTCCACACCCCTCATACTCACTACCGTTATCACCTCATCTCATCGAGACATGGAAAGAGCCTCCACGGAAAGGATTTACGATTAGTACTGACCAATATTTTCACTTCTGGGCTACGAATGATGTATTTCAGATGCATATTATTATTATTATTATTATCTATATAAATACATGATTTATTCAAGCTTAGCTCAAACATATTTTTTATAAAGTAGTTTGTTTGAAAATTTTGTGAATTTAAATAAGACAATTCTTTTGACACATTTTTATCAAAAGTTTCTGGGATATTTAAGTGAGACAATTGTTTTCAAAATAATATATACAAATTACAACTTTTGAACAGTACAAATTCATCGCAATATCAATAGCTGTGGCCGAAATATCCTAAGTGATTATTTTCTTCTAATTTTAGATTCTCTCAGAGCCGGTTGGAGCCGAACCCAGGGCGATAGAAGAACAGCTCAACAGGGCTAAGGCACTAAACAACGAGTTTGTGGCACAGGGAAGATTAGTGGACAACGCTAAACAGGTGAGCACTTCTAGAAGGTCTGTTTGGACATTGTAGTGACAGGACAGTATTCATCAGACTCTTTACTACAAGGTTTTCCCATGGCTTTAAGTCTCAAGGTGTTGGTATTAAAAGTTAGCATATCGAGGTGAAGCCAAATTGAACACGAAACATTCCTGGATCTGAATCAATATCCAAATATATTTTAAATGTTTTTGGTGACCTGGCGGTCTCGAGGTAAGGTGTCAGACTTCTATGCTGGCGGCCGGGGTTCAATCCCCGGTCCCAGCATAAATTTATCTGATTTCCAAACCCTTCCTTCACCTCTGACAAGACGTCTTGTGAATGTGGGGAATGCCAGGCCTCCACCGTGGTTCGGATCCCACGTTAAACTGTAGGTCCTCCATTTCATCTCACAATCGCCCTACCATTACACATTAGCGTAAGTGCGTATAACCCGAACGGGTAGTAAGACGCGGTGCTAATAATAATAATAATAATATTAAAGGTTTTTGTTGGAATGTTTTTTATATATCTTGAATAGTTATATAACCTTACATTAAACATTGTAAAACTGATAGAAGCGCAAGGTCACACACTCACCAGAAAACTTTAGACTTCAAAGTTCACAATTAAAAAACACTAAAACACATAATTATGTAGTTTTCAAGGTACATCAGTCCTCTTCTAAATTTTATGAATAATGTGTTGGTTCCACATTTTCTTAAATCCGGATTTTTTTATTTTACCTACACATTTTGGATTTGAGTCTTTTAAAACTTGAAAAGCATCATAAGGTCAACTTTCCCTTGGTGATGAGATTTATTTCTTCGATTTCAATTCGGTTATAACAGGTGTTAAATTAATGGTCTCAGATCCGGTGGATATGTTTGTCCTTTTAAGATGTGTATCTATGCCATTAGTAAGTAAGCATCATATTAGTTATAAAATATAATCCAGACTTATAACGAGGGGGGGGATTGAATCTGAAATTTTTTAAAAACCTTGAGAATAATATATATCTTAAGGATTTGAAAATTCAAAGGTATGAAGGGCCTAACTATTATTACAAAATTCATTTACATTTAAATCTTTTGCCAGCATTTATTTTTATTATTTGACGCTCAAGGCTTAACTTGAAAAAATAAAATCAGCTTAGTTACTAAACATTTCAACACTGTGTTAATTTTTCAGGCTGTGTCGGCCCTGCTGCGATCGTTGGAAGGCCAACAATCCCCTGCGGAGATGGCAGCCTTGGAAAGCCCCGTGAAAGAACTGGAGAACAAGTACAACCAACTATCCGAAGCGCTATCCGAGAAGGTTCAGTCATTGGACACTGCTCTTGTTCAAAGCCAGGGAGTGGCAGATGCTCTGGACAGTCTCATGCAGTGGCTCAGCAGCACCGAGAACCAGCTCAAGTGAGTCTCGCATTCGCCCTCTTCCATAAATGGTTCTATAATGGTTGGTGGCTGAGGATTTACGCATGTTACTCGCATACTCTTAGATAAACTATAAGTGAAGAAACTTTAAGGCACAGGATGAATCCTGGATAGCTTAATCATTGGCGCACTAAGCCAAAGTTGTGGGTTTGATTCCCATCTCCAGGTGTCATTTTTCCAAATTTACGAATATGTAAACGATATCTTGCATAGTTTTACTTAAACATATGCCAGAGTTTTGTTTATTTAGCATTATCGATGTTGCTAAGTTATAAATATTTAGCTATTCATGTGGAATATATTTCATTGGAATGAGATATCTACAAAATAATATGTGCAAAAACTCGTATGGACAGAGTCAGTAATGAATGGTTGCTGAAGGAGTACGGTTTGAAAGGGAAACGTCGATTTGGGAACTTTTAGAGGATGAGTGTGGATTGACTGACGAAGCAAATATATGAAGGTAGAGAATATGGATCAAAAGGAAGGGGTAGGCCATGTGAGACGTGGCTAAGTGTTGTGGACTAATGTGTGAAAAAGAGAAACATTAAGAGTTTAGACCGGTCCCGGCACAAATTTATCTGATTGCCAAACCCTTCCTTCACCTCTGACAAGACATCTTGTGAATGTGGGGAATGCCAGGCCTCCACCGTGGTTCGGATCCCACCTTAAACTGTAGGTCCTCCATTTCATCTCACAATCACCCTACCATTACACATTAGCATAAGTGCGTATAGCCCGAACGGGTAGTAAGACGCGGTGCTAATAATAATAATAATAATAATAATAATAATAATAATAATAATAGTTTAGACAGTAAAAAAGCATGTATGACTCACTGTATGGATGTTGTTGGACTGAAGGGAGTATACAGGGATAGCGAACTATGGAAACAGTTAGTGATGATGGATTAAATATGAAGTAGTTGTTTTTTTGAGTTATGTTTACAGTTTCTTGCTTACCCCACAAGAAAATGGCGTGGTTAGGTATATATGTATTTATATATTTCGTTATACCACTTAAAATATTTATTTCACTATGTTTCCATGTCAGATTATTTATTGACATTAAAACATGTGACACAGTTCTCATAGTTTTAAGTACGCAAAGCGTCACATAGTGTCTTTGATTATGTATGTGGTTGTTTGGTCCCCAACAGGGCTCTGATGCGGCCAGTAAGTCTGAACAAAGAGCGTCTAGAGGAACAGCTGAGGGAGCACAGACTACTCCAAGCCGAGGTCGACAGTCACCGGGCGAGCGTGGAGAGCGTGACTCAATCAGCTGAAGAACTTGTCACCAACGCCAGCAACGCTAGACTCGCCAAGAAGATAGAGACCAAGCTCAGAGATTTACAGTCCAGGTGAGGGCGAACACTCGCACAAGATGGTGGAAGTGGGGAAGGAAATATCTCCGTTTTAAACTAGTTCTGGACCTAACTTTGCTCAACAGACTTCTCAAATTTTCAATAGGTATATATAGTAGGTGACCTGGCGGTCCGGGGGTAAGGTGTCAGACTTCTATGCTGGCGGCCGGGGTTCAATCCTCGGTCCGGGCACAGATTTATCTGATTGACAAACCCTTCCTTCACCTCTGACAAGACAACTTGTGAATGTGGGGAATGCCAGGCCTCCACCGTGGTCCGGATTCCACGTTAAACTGTAGGTCCTTCATTTCATCTCACAATCACCCTACCATTACACATTAGCGTAAGTGCGTATAACCCGAACGGGTAGTAAGATGCGGTGCTAATAATAATAATAATAATAATAATAATTCAATAGGTCTACTATTAAAACTTGTTGATAATGTTATTTACCAAATATTTTTTAAAAGTATTACATTCTCATCAAATAATATTGAGTTTCAAGAAGTATCTACTTATTAGTGAATCACTACTAAAAACCCAGGATTAATTAAACAAAATAAATAAATCGTGTAAAACTAAGTAATTGAGGTGTTTTAGGAGGGCACTCCTATGTGAGGGGGAGGAAGAAATGCTGAATGACTAAACGAAGAGTGAAATGATTAAAGAAAACACAAAAAAACACTCTTAAACATAGTGAACTTCTTTGTAATTTTCATCCAACACAGGGACACTTAAGCCCCCTACCTTATTCACCTTTCCTTTACCTTTTTCAAATATAATACGATTATCTCATAACGCGAAAAAATGTTTACCTTATAGAGATCAATGGTGTTTTTTTTTAAATATCTGTCTGGCACCATTTTTCCTTTGAATATACATCTTCAATAGTCAAAGTTATCCAAGAGTGTGACTATAGGCTATATTGGGAGAAAAAATGTGCCTTATTATTTGCTCAATATGGTAATTAATAAACATTTACTTTACCTCACAAGGATTTTTATCAAAAATATATAAACATATTTTCGGCACATTGTGGAATTTGCATCGGTCTTAGAAACCCTATCAATTTTCTTCTGGTTTGATTTGATCAAATAATATAACATTCAAATCGATATTAATATTATCGAAGCTTTGAAGACCCTAAATAAACATATGCTATGTGAGGAAATGGCTACCACCACTATTCCCAAGTATTACTCCTGTACATTGTAAAACTTTGATGTGATTTTTCACCAGGTTCGAGAAACTACAAGAGAGGACAGTAAAGCGGTCCGAACTCCTGGACGAGATCCACCACGCTCTGTCTGTTTTCACGGTGACAGTGTCACACTTTGAACAATGGCACGCAGAGATAATAGAAACCATCGAGTCTCGAGACATACTGAAACTGGAGATGGCCGAGTACACCGCAAAGATAGAGACAATCGCCGCCAGGAGGGACGCCAAGAGGGGAGATTTTGAGGAGATTGTTTTGATCGGCAAGAACTTGGTGGCCAAGAAGGATGTCACTGATACTGTACCTGTGAGGGATAAGATCAAGGTAAATTTTGATCATGTGGCTGGTTTCTAATTTGTCAGGTTCTTAGCACTAGAAAAAGCCATTTAAGTATTATAATCAAAACATTTTGCGCTTTTTTTTTATCATTGTTTGGATTGTACGCTTATGTACTAATTACGCTAATAGTTTTAGGGGTTAGGAAGGTTTTGCATGGAAGGAGAATGGAAAACCATTAAACCACCTTCACTACACCCGACCGAGATTCAAACCTTGATCTCCCTGTTATTAGCAGTCTAGTCTACCGTGAGAATAGTGCTTTAGACCATGTTGCCACCGAAAACGGTTTTTTAAACAATAATAAATTCTAGGGATGTGCGAGAACAATTTTTTCAATTTGGGACGATCTCGAGACTAGAATATAAAAAAAGTTTCGAGACATGAGAGGAGAAAATGTCCTTTAAAAGTAATATATATATATTTATGTATAGTAACGATAAAATATAGTTTATAGAGTTTCTTTTTGACATTTGAGCTGGCGCACTCTAGATTGTCTTTTAGTTCACTCAAACATTAGAGGTATAACTCATACACATTTTAAATGCAATTAATAAAATAGTGATTGGTAGTTACAATGAACACCATTTATAATTTAATTTTGTAGTGTTAAAAGCTTATGATCTCAAAGTTTGATATTGAGAAACAAGATTTATTACCAAAACATTTCTTAATGAAAGCAAATTTTTTAATGGCGGTTAAGGGGAGAATGCGGCCTATTTTAGGCTTACAACAGTAGTATTGGAGATAATAACTTCCCAGTTTGGTTTTTAGGGCCATTATTTACTGTGTTTTCTTTCTCAAACTTTCGAGATTTATTTTTTAACTTTCAAGACAAGATCAAGATATTTTTTTTTCTTGAATTAATTTGTAAGGTTAAACAATCTGGGGTTCTTTCCCAACTGGCCGATGTGGCTTTTCATCTTCCAGATAAATGTTGATTAACATTGTATAGACCTTTGCCGTTCTGTTCCTATATTATAGATATTTTAAATACCCATTTGTTCCCTTGTACTAGTGTATGAATAGAGATTCAATATACCATCATATAAATCCTCGGTCCCGGCACAGATTCATCTGATTACCAAACCCTTCCTTCATCTCTGACAAGACATCTTGTGAATGTGTGGGAATGCCAGGCCTCTACCGTGGTTCGGATTCCACGTTAATACTGTAGGTCCTCCATTTCATCTCACAATCACCCTACCATTACACATTAGTGTAAGTGCGTATAACCCGAACGAGTAGTAAGACACAGTGCTAATAATAATCATATTGTTTTTGTAACAGGCTCTGGAAGGACAATGGAAGGACCTGAACTCGCTACTGGAGGAAAAGCAACGATTGAGCAAGACTCGCTCCGAGCAGTTGTTTGCCTACGAGAAGCTAAGGGACTCGGTGCTGAATTGGCTCAACACCACGGAGAGCAGAGTCTCCCGGCTGGAACCTGTCGCTGTTGAGATTGACACCCTTAAGCAGCAGACTGAACAACTCAAGGTCATTCTAGTTGGCATACATTCGTAGATTGATTGGGCTGTTCATTACATAGCTCTTTAGATTAGTAATAGGACCAATTTCTTTGTTGGTCATTTGAACTTTTTATGTGTTCGAATAAAAATCATATTATTTATATAGTTTCTTCATGTAATTTTTCATGTGTTAGGTTGTGTTATCATTGAATCTTGTAAATACATTTAATATTTTTTTTCTGTACTAAACTTCAGTTCTTCATTCTTTAAAATGACCCATAAAAATAAAATCTTTTAATAAGTTTAAAAAGAATTGCTTTTTATGAGATCAACTCAATTTTATCATTTTATTTGATCATCTCAAAAGAAAACCCTCCTATCACTGTATTAGATAATTGTACTATATTTGGTAAAAGGTACAGTAAAGGTTGATAGAAACATATAAAAGGAAGGAACAAAGGAACAAAGCCATATTGTGTTTATGTTTTTATCCACTGTTCCTATACCCTCTTCCTTATATAATTTTATTTGATTAAAAATTGGTTTGATACAGATTTTAAAAACGGGCAATGCACTCGAAGTAAAATACAATACTTTTTATAATACAGCGCGGAAATAAAGAATCTCAGTCTTTTAAATAAGAGGATATTATTACAAAGACCATATATTTTCTTAGTAAACTCCATTCTCCATATTTTATACAAAAAAGTATTTCTTGTTATTTTTTCTTTGTAATTTACTTACATCTAGCACTACAACAAACATTAATGCTTGGTAAATTCTCGTTATTTAATTTTAATACATTTTCAAAAACTATAGAAAATGGCTTGTTGGTACTGAAACAACCTGTTAAAAAATTCAAAATAAAACGGGAATGAGAATTCTTGGTGATTATTCCATTTTCTGGAAATCTGAAAATCTTATTTTTCTTACAATGGTAGAACCACCTATATTTTTTAAATATTTAAATATTAGAAAAGAACTTTGATTTTTAATACTAGTACCACACTATTCTGTTCCTTTTTATATACACCAAGTTTTTTAATTCTAGGTTTTAACATAACTTTGTAGGCGTTTTATTTTTGACAAGCTCTTGAATTAATTTTCTTACATTTGTCCAATCATTCAGATTTTTGGCTTCTCATTTTTGAGAAAACCCGTGGGAAACTTTCGCTACATATTTAGAAAGAAAAAAAAAAGTTATGCTAAATACGATTAATTGAAAAATGTTTAATATTTGAATTGTGGAATCAATAAATCTCTTTTCATTGATTATTAATGAATTATATAATTTATTTTAAATAGTTGATAACTTAACAAAAAGCTTTATTTGAATTAAAAATAAAGTAAGATTAACCCTCAATCTAACAAACGTGAAGTATACTAACTTTTTGACATCAGTTCCATATATCGCTATTGTATTTATTTACAGCCTTTGAACAAGGAGTACCGAGATTACGGCTCTACGATTGACAAGGTGAATGACTTGGGAAACCAATATGACAGTTTGCTGCGAGGGGAGAGGGCCGAATCCCCGCCAAGAAGACGTAGTTCAGCCTACAGTCCCACTAAGAGGACGTCTGTCACAGCTAGCCCACGTGAGTTATAATTTACTACGTTATGCGTGAACAAATTTCTCAAACACATTCACACATTAAAACTAAGCTTTCAATATAGTTCACTCATAAAATGAAATAATTGTTTTGGAAAAGAGCAACTAAGTGGAGTGTATAAAATAAATCGGTGTATTTACCGACTTTGTTTAAAATTTTAAATTACTACGGCGGTTTCCCTTTAATAATTATTAAGTTCTTCAAATCTTTGTTTCAATATTAAATTAAACACCAATACAAATATTTCAACTTTAATACTACCAAAGGCTGATACAGATTCAAACATCACCACAACTATTTAAGTGATTGTTATTATTAAATGATATCAAATTAACGGAATTATTTTTGCAAAAGTAAAATGGTTAATTCTTATAAATGCTTGGTCTGTGATTTCCTTAAACTTGAAAATTAACTTAATTTCATCTACTAATTGTTTTGGTAAAGCATTACTTAAGCCGATAAAATTGTCTCGATTATTGTATCTTTATATTTATCTATCCACCCTAATTCTTTTATATATATTGAAATTGATTTAAAGAATATCTCCTTCTTTAATCACATAATTATAGCGAAGATCTTAAAAATACAAATACAATCTTTATTAACTTGTGGTAAATGTTTTATCTGTAATCAGTGCGTCGGCAGTCTCAAGATGCTGGCTCTCCCTCCCCTACAAAGCCTGGAGGGTTCTCGGTTCAGAGCCCCGTCTCTCCGGGTGGCTCCAGTGGGTTCAGCAGTCGGCGATCCTCTCAAGATGGATTCCATCTTGAAGGTAAAATTATTGCCAATTTACGCAAAGAAAGATTTTAATGCTGTGTCCTGTTTTATCACACTTTTTCCCTTCAGGTAGGTGTTATGTAATTTTATTATATTTAGTCTACCTTTTCATATTTTGTTTTAAATCAAATACGTGCTTACAAAATTTTAGTGGTTGAGTTTGTATTTAACAAAAATATTTTCAACAGTTTGTGTATACAGTTCCCAATGTGGGGTATGTGCCAGGATGCTTTAGGGTACGCAAACATATTTATTATTATTATTATTATTATTATTATTATTATTATTATTATCATCATCAAATTTTAAGTGATAGTGTGTAAAATTATCGAATATAATTTGCTATTTATAAAATATTTTCACTACATTTCCTAAGTCATAATTAATAATGTTGGTTTTTAACTGTGTTTCTCCTATCTCTTATTAAAACTAATTTTGTTGGATGGATTAATTTTTAAGAAAGCTTTCTTTTAATTATAACTAGTTTTAGTTTTCTTAGATTTCCCCTAAAGTACATATATATATATATTTTTTTTTTCAAACAATCTTACAAACTTTCCTAGTTTTAAAATCTAAATTCAAAAATATTTAGGTAATTTAAAAAAAGGTGTTGCTAATTTTGATTTGACAAAATATTACTTTCAATTTAAATAGAAGTAAATATTTTAATTTTCGGTTTTATTTTAGTTCAAAGTTAGTAGAGAGTCCATTCAAAATAAATCTAAAGTTTATGTGCTATGCTAATTTTACAATGAATAGATTTGGACTTGAAAATAATTCCATGTTTTCTGATTATGCAGAGCTATCTCCAGTCCAGCAACAACTGACCGAGATCAACAATCGCTACAGTCTGCTGGGCGTGAGGTTATCGGACCGACAGTCTGAGCTGGACCTCATCAGGGAGGAGGTTAAGAAGCACTTGGACAACCTACGGACGCTAGGAAACTTCCTAGACAAGGTCAACCGGAACCTCCCCAAGGAAACTGTGCCCCAGTCAAAGGAAGAGGCAGGCAAGACATCCAAACAGATCAAGGTGAAGCTCATTTATATTAGAAAATAATACAATTATATATACATTTATTATTAATAAATAATATAATACAATATAATATAGTGTAACCATGTAAGGTACGCTTGATACTTTTCAGGCTTAACAGATTGCACGTTTGTATTTTAGCTCTCGTTCATGTGTGTTGTGGTCTAAAATTTTTATTATATACAATCAGATTTTTTTATACATAAGTGGGGGGGATATTTAGGTATATGATGGGAGTGATCTTTACTTATTCATGGATGCTAAACCGTCTACCAAATACTTGTCAAAAAAAGTGATGGATTAAACTTTGATCAGCTAGATCTGAATTGTCCAATGGCAGCAATGTTAAGTGTGAACTGTTATCTTCTTTTCATTGTTAAAACCTTACTTTGTTTGTTTCTTTCAAATGTTTGTATTCACATATCCTGTACCTTTTCCTATAATATAATATAATATTATACATTGATTAGAAATACAAACAGCAACAATTTTAACAGTGTACGGTGTCTCTTTCTTAGCTCTTAAATCGATATTTAAAAAAAAAACATATGAAAAGCAGTTTCTTCTTACCAGCACTAAAGTCTATGTGTAATACAATGAATGCATCACTGTCTTGTTATACAGGGTGTCCTAGAAGAAATGTATGAGAAGCAATCCCTCCTTGACAGCACTAAGGTCCAAGTTACGGACTTACTCAAGAGAAAGCCAGGCGCTTTGGGAGCAGACACACTTCATGACGAGTTGACGGATGTCACGAGCAGGTGGAAGAGTCTCAATGATCGCTGCAAGGATAGGTAGGGAAAAAAAAAAAACCTTAACCTGTTTCAACAGCAATACAGCTTGTTTTGATAAATCTAGTGGTATACAATTTAATATTTAATTTGAAATGAATAATTTAATTTTGTGGCTTTGTGGTGGTTTTTAAAAAGTTTTCTTTCAACTTTTGCCATCTTGTATTTGTATTATTACAATTCCGCCCTCCCCCCCTTAACTGTATGTATAAACAAATACAATTTAGGAATATTTAAATTATATTTCTAATTAGTTCTTTATTCAAGATGTGTTTGGATTTTGATAAGAAATGATTTATTTTCCTAATTGGTTTATTGATAATACAGAATCAAGTTCATGGAGGACCTTAAGGACTTCCACGACACCCACGACCATCTCTCTAACTGGCTGAGTGCTAAAGATCGCATGATGACAGTCTTGGGACCTATTTCCTCGGATAGCCGCATGGTGCAGAGTCAGGTCCAACAAGTACAAGTATGTTGTCCCTTCAAACTTAATTTTGCTTACATTTAGAGCTTAACATGTAAACTTTGAATTTGGCTTAGTTTACAAATGCTATCCTAACAAAATTTAGAGTTGTCTTGGCTCAGCTTACAATCAAGATTCTTAAATATAAAATAACTTGATTAAAAAAAACTTTTTTTGTTCATTTAAATAAATTGTTGTAGGCCTTTATAAACATGAAAATACTACAATTTTTATTTTCATTATTTGTAAAATACGACTTTTATACATTGATTTTCAAGGTCGCTTTGAAGTTCTGTCAAACATAAAGTTTATTCGCAATGTTAGTTTCTAATATCTATTGCGGATGTTTAATGAACATTATTAGTTTAAGAATATTTTATAACACAAATACTGTTTAATTGGTGTCAGGTCTTGCGCGAAGAGTTCCGCTCACAGCAGCCCCAGCTTCACCACCTCACAGAAGTGGGAGAGAGTGTCCTTTCCAATCTTGACGAGGACTCTCCTGATGGTCACCGTCTTGCCTCTAAGCTCTCCTCCGTCCTTCAGCGGTGGGCTGATCTACTGGGCCGACTGGAAGAGCGCGCAGAGAGTCTAGGGGCGGCCGCAGACACTAGCCGTGAGTTCGATGCCGGGCTCAACAGGCTCAGGGATGCCTTGCAAGGGATCTCTGACAATCTGGATGACCTGCCGCTAGACAAGGACCCTGAGGAGCAGCTGCGGAAGGTTGAGGTGAGTCCACTGTAGTAAACCCTCCAACGTTATGGTTGGTAGGACAAGCTCATACTAGAGTTTGTCTCATTTTTATATGAATATGCTCTCTCTCTAATTAACTGCTAAATGTTACAATCTTTGTTTGCATAAAAAAACACTTAAGACGGTAGTATTCATCTCTTTGCTCTAGCATGAAGAGATATTAACATTAATACCCTTTATGTATTCTCACCCTATCCAATACCTTAGCTCAATCCATAGCGTGGCTGTCTAATGGGTTCGATTCCCAGCATGGCCAAATTTTTTTATCATTGCTGAAATGTGTATTTACCCTTTGACATTGATGATTCAACGGCTGGGCACTGGATGCTGTCCCATGTCCTAGTCTTAACCAACCTAAATATCAGTTCCTGTTTTAATAATTACTTTATGTTATGTTGCAGAACTTGGAACGCCAGCTGGAGGGACAAAGGCCTCTATTGGCAGACGCTGAATCTGCAGGCGAGCAGTTATGTGAGGTACTAAGTGACCCAGCCTCACGTGCCGAGATACAAGGGAAGTTGACCGCCGTAGGAAGACAGTACAATAACCTGCAAAAGAAACTAGATCACCGCAAGGCTGAGCTTGAAAACTCTCTTAGGTACGTCATCGGTGGATTCAGATTTTGGCTAGGTTGGAAATAGAAACGGTTTTGCCAGGAATTTCTTTTTTATATATATATATAATTTATTTTACTGCGTCGCTCAGCATTAGGCACAGTTAGTTCAGCACCAGCATGTTTGTAGAATTTTGAATTTGAGTCTTAGATTATGTTTGGTCTCTCTTTCTCTAGTTTGAGCAAAAAAGTTGACAAGGATGGTGGAGGTTAGATCTCGATTTAGGGCATAATATAACTGTTTAACATTTAATAATAATAGAGTAACAGTTTAGCATGATTTCTCAAATTCTTACAGAAGCCAAAACATCTCGCCAGATTGACTTGAGACATCAATACTCTAATTTAAATCTTGACTTTATACACTTAAAGTGGGTTTTCACTTATTTCAAGGCCCAATCGGGTGTAGTAACTCTAAATTATCTTTATTGTTCTTGCATCATATTTTGTTAATAATGACTGCTGGACATATAAAATACTCTTATTGAATCCCTTAGTTTTATTTTAAGGATAACCATTAACCTTGTGGTAATTTTTCATCCATTTGTAATTTATTAATTGTGTCTTTTTTTTTTTTCTCAAGGGATGGACGACAGTTTGAAGCGTCATGTGCTACCACTCTTGGCTGGCTCATGGACGAGTTGGGAGGAATGTCCGAGAGACTATTGGTGTCGGCTGATAGACATACACTGCAGCAACAATTGGACCACCACGAGGTCAGTTTATTATTTAACATTTGATAAGTTAATAGCATGCCCCATTTGTTATTCTATGTGAGTTATGGTAAAGAGGGAAGCTAGTTGGTCCATATTTTCTCAATAAAAAAAATAATCAAGAACTCTTGTACTATCCACGAATTCTTAAGGAAAGGAGTTATGGGATTGGTGAAGCCACAAAAGGGGAGAGCACCCTCCCTTTTTTTTATCACCATAGGAAAAAAAAGTTTTAAGACTCTTTTTTTTACTTTGTTATCATTGTGATATTTTTTTATGCTTCTATTATAAGTTCTTCAGTATGGCCAGAAATAAAATTTACCGAAATGGCACACCAGACAGTAACATTTTCAGGCTGTAGAGGGTGTGCGTTAGTATCGGTAGGTTGTTCAAAACAGAGAAATCGAGTCATATGCTTGTAATTCCAACATAATGTGGCATTCATCAGAGAACCAAATATTGAAGAGAAAATGTCCATCCTATACACATTAGCAAGAGTACAAGCACAGTTCAAAACATATGTCTTTGGAACTTATTCAGCTCTTGTGACTGATGGCTGACCTGCATAACATAGGAAAATGCTCCTAATTCATGAAAAAGTGTTTAAACAGATGTTCTTTTGCATTGTTGACCTTTTTTTTTGATGATCACAGAATCTTATTGAACATTATCCTTCATACTCATTATCTGTAGTTGAACGTTATCTTCAAAAATTGTGGTTTCGTTGGAAAAAAAAACTTATCCAGTTTGCCTGAATTTTTTTTCTAACAACAACACTTTTCTTCACTCTGTGTGTGTGGGCTTTTATAGAACTCCTCTTCTAAAAGTTACCGGTTAGCCCTGAATGGCCAATTGTTTATGATGGAAAATAAAGCTCCTCAACAAAGGCTTTCCCGTGAATGATTAAAGCCATTCCGTATCACTATGCGTTATGACCATTCGCTTCCCGCACCAAGGTCTCACCACAGTCTTGTCATGCTGCCTCCTCACCAATAACTACTAGTGTACAGTGTTGCACACTTTGGGTATACTTTATACCCAGACATATTGTAAATACTAAACTTTTGTGCATTTTAATTGATAGATCAAATATTCTAAGCTAAGCCTTCTTATAGTATAGCTGGTATTTATTTATAAGTGTTTACCTTATTAGTTACTATCCATAGTTAAATAAAAAAAGAAGTTTCAGAAAAAAAAGGAAATAGAATCAACACACACGTGGGATCCGAACCACGGTGGAGGCCTGGCATTCCACACATTCACAAGATGTCTTGTCAGAGGTGAAAGAAGGGTTTGGTAATCTAAGGGTTTGGTAATCAGATAAATCTGTGCCGGGACCGAGGATTGAACCCCGGCCGCCAGCATAGAAGTCTGACACCTTACCCCCTACACCGTCAGGTCACCAAACCCTACACTATTGAAAGTTTGAAACTGCACAGATCGTTTTAACCGCTACTTCTGTTTGTAGCCTGTGTACAAGGAAGTGATGAACAAGGAGCACGAAGTGATCATGTTGCTGAACAAGGGCCGAGACATGCTATCTCGCATCAACAACCAGCGCACAGACAACAGGAACCTTCAGAGAGATTTGGACAAGATCCAACAGCAGTGGGACAAACTGCGCAAGGACACCTTGGAGAGAAATACGCGCCTCCAGACTTGCATGGTGAGTGGTATTGTTGATACCCTGGACCTACACACACGACTCCAGATTTGCGTGTTGATACTCTCATCACATTTATCCCACTCGCTCTCTCGCCTACTCTACTAGCCCCATTATTTGTTCCATTAATAATTTTTTTTTTAGAGTGGGTCAAAGAATCTGAATCTCTCATTTTCTTTTGAGTCTCGAATCCAAATCCAGGAAAAATTATCATCAGAAGAGAAAAGATTAATATAATATAATAAAGTAATATAAAATAGTAACTAAATGTTTACTTTTTTTACAATCCATACATTATAACATTTATACATTCACCTAAAAATAACTTATTTGGGGTCTGATTGTTAAGTTCATCCGATTATTATAAATGGTTTTGACCAATCATTAAGCAACATTAGTGCTCTAAAAAAATTTTTAAAAAAAAGATCAATGATTTGAGTTGCAAATTCAGAAATTTTCTTGTATCCTTGANNNTTTTTTTTTTTTTTTAATTTGTTGATATGTTTTATTGTTATATATTTGAAAAATGTTATTTATTTCTTAATCTTATCTCTTACTACCCATTCGGGTTATACAGATCCCGTACTAATTACACTAGTGTGATAGGGGGGAGCAAGGTTGGTGTTAAAGGAAGTGTACCTGCATTAGCCTGGAAGGAGAGTGGAAAATCGTTCTGGAAACACCACCCTCAGCGCACCTGACTGAGTTTCGAAACTCGATATCCATATCATTGTCAGTCTAGTCCATTTTGGGAGTCGCGCCTTAGACCAAACGGCCAATAAATCTGGTATCTCTAATTTAAAATGTGTGATTAATGTACTATATTTGCCAGCAGTGATGTAATTATGTTTTATTCTACTATAGGAACACTGTCGCAAATATTACCGTGCACAAGAATCTCTTCTCCCGTGGTTGTCACAAGCGGAGGATAAGTTGGAAACTCTACAACCTGCTTCTTTCAAACGCAAGGACATTGAACGTCAACTGAAGGAGCTGGGAACATTCAGGAACGAGGTGTGGAAGCGTTCGGGCGAGTACGAGAACAACCGTACTCTCGGAGACACGTTCCACGGGGCGTGTGATATAGACAAAGAGGTGGTGAAGGGAGAACTACTCCACATGAAGCAGAGATGGGACAAGCTCAACAACGGTTAGTTAACTCGCTTTTGGTTCGGTTCAATTTTCATAGTACTAAACCTATCTGACAGTTTCAAAAGTTACTGGGTATATTTTAACAGTCCGACACCTTAGCTCAGGTGGTAGTGTGTCTGTCTATTTCGCTAAAGTCTCGGGCTCGATTCCCGGCTTGGCCGAAAATTTATCATTGATAAAAATATCGGTTAACCCTTTCACATTGATGAATTAATGGTCGGGGACTGAATTTTCTGCCTGTCCTAGTCTTAAGTTAGGCTATAAGACATTTAAAGCTACAACAGGCCTAGTTAGTCGGTAGTGGAAAATATATGGCTTGAATAAAAAACAGACCCAGACCATAGGCTGGAAACAATAATGGATATAAAGTAAATTAATTTATTGTATACAAAAGTAAATTCGTGCGAATTATAACTATAGTAATGTTACTATTTCAGACCTACTAGAGCGTACTCAGTCTTTGGAGGACACAGCCCGGCGCTTATCAGACTTCAACGAGAACTTGCGGGACTTGCAACACTCCCTTCAACGTTGCGAGGACAAACTGTCCTCCCATGATGCTTTGGGAGGGGCTGCGAAGGATCCTAAACTGCTAGACAGGATCAAGGTTTGCATTACATTCTTACAAGCCTTCCTAAGTTTTCCTATCCTTTTCTTTAGACGGCCTTTATGGTTTAGTGGTCAGAGTTCCCGACTATAGATCCACAGGTCCTGAGTTTGATTCTTGGACGCTTCTAGATCTTTCCGTGAATCATTTAGTCTGGAATGAGGTCAAATGAGGAGCTGCTTGAATGAAAAAGTAGCAGCTCCGATTTAGAAAAATTAGCTTAACGACGGGGTCTACTGTACCGACCACATGTTACCTCTATCCGCAAATGCTAGCACTATTTTAGCCAACATAGCTCACTTGGTTTTTTTTTCTCTCTCTAATGTTAGGCAGTTTCATTTCCGCTATATAAGTGTTGACAATTTAAATGAAAAAACTAAAATTTCTAATCAATTCTTTTCACAGGCTCTCCAGGAAATGAATCATAGATAATTATGGATTGACATATTTTTCAGACTCTTCGAGAAGAAACAGCAGCCTTGAAGAAACCCCTACTGTCAGTCCGTCAACTAGCTAACGATCTTGTTAATGAAGCCGGGGAGCATGGTGCGGATGCTAGTCACCTCCAGGACGAGGTGGAGACACTTGCAGACCGACTTGATGAGCTGACCGCCAAGTTGGATGACCGCTGCAGCGAATTACAATCGGCAGCCACAGCTGTTACACAGTTCAATGTGAGTGACTGCACCTCGGTATTTCAATACAAGTAGTGAAAGCTTAATAGAAAATTGAATTGATTTAAATCGCACTCTTGTGACTTGTAGAGTTGAATTAGTGGCTTACACTCTTGAATCTGACCCAGGAAGTCCGAGTGTTCATTCTCGTCTGGCTACATCGGAATTTAATTTTTTTTCAAGTCGAATTCTGCTTTATTTCCTTTACATTCACCTTTAAATATTCTTTTTTTGGGATTGGGAATTAACAATTGTATTTTATTTTAATAAGAAAATGTCATTACTAAGAAGTGACACTTAATGACTCTTTTATGATTCTTTTTCAGTAATTTTATTACAGCTAATTTAACAAACACTTGTTCTGATATTTGTAAGATAGTTTGTCTGCAAATTATGAAATTGACATCAACTATCAGAAGCCAAATGGTTTTGTAGTATATGAAAACGTGAATATACTCGACATAGACTGAATTTGCAAATGACTAAAGTGTAATGAGTTGCAGATTGACTTTTAACAGTGAAAAAACAATAATGGTTATGGTTAAGATTCATGCCAGAGATTGTCTCTTTGTAAATAAATTATTTATTGTATTTGGATGACATAAAAATTGAATAAGAAAGCGGGCCTGAACATCCCCCCCCCCCCC
>CABFVX010000755.1:125072-140082 GCA_902151425.1 Timema shepardi | reverse complement strand
CCCCCCCCCCCCCCAAAAAAAACAGATCCACATAATAATACTAAACAGCATACACAGCACATAATTTTCCATGTCCCTTCGGATTCTCTCGATAGCCTTAAAAAGGTTGAACATCAATCATTTAATTTTGCGTAAACATTTTTAAAAATATTTTGGGAGTATGCAAATTTTAAACCACTTAAATAATGTTATTAATGCCTAAGAGTAGTAGTACTATATTTCATCGATTCTAAGAGCCACCACATTCTTAGAGATGTTTAAATGGGAATTAATGTGGGTGCTTGATTTGAAGAAATATGATTTATAGTATCATAAATAATAATTGATTAGATTAAACATTGAAAATACAATAGTAGGGCAAGGCTTACACATAAAATTGTTGGTGTTAAAGCTCACAAAATAACAACAGAACACATAATTATGACTTTTTTTTTGGGGTTCATTAGTCCCCTTTTCAGAACTGTGAGCTTTTAGGCTTACGATTTTCTGATAAGTGTGTAGGCCTTGCCTTTTCATCTTCTTTTCATTCTTCAATTCAATAAAGCCATCTGGCACCATTTTGTATTTGTTTATATAATAATTGTTTAATTGTTCAGAGAGATTTGAAATAACTCCTAAATAGACCACGCTTTGGACAGTACTTGTACATCCTTTTTTATGATTGTTTTCATTTTATTTTTTGACTGTGTGCAGGACCAAGTGAAGGGGTTGACCCACGATCTCTCTGACCTTGAAAATGAGCTTGATTCCATGAAACCTCCAGGTCGGGACCTCAAAACTGTTAGAGGACAGTTGGACGACACTGGCAAGCTGGTCAAGAAGGTCAGTACCTAGTTGTTACAAAAGCATACCAATTTGTATGATCACTTAATAAATCTACTACCTTTGGTTTTAGAGGTGAACAATACAATTATGCTGACACTAACATAATATAGCAAATATTTTATATTTAGTGTCACCATTGGGTCAAATAACTGATATGAACTTGACTCTATGCCGATCTGTATCCCGCTTATTAAAAAACACCTTCCTTCCTATCACGAACCAACTTGTAAAATGGCAGGAAACATCCTAAGAACAAATAATAAAAACAAAATGTATTTAAATAAATAACTACATAAAAAACTAAATCAAGATAAACAAAATATTCCAAAGTTATTTTACAATATCAAGTGACCTGGCGGTCCAAGGGTAAGGTGTCAAAACTTCTTCGCTGGGGGTGCGGGGTTCAATCCTCGGTCCCGCCGCAGTTTTATCTGATTGCCAAACCTTTCCTTCACCTCTGACAAGACGTGTATTAATCACAACTTTTGAATGTGGGGGAATGCCAGGCCTCCACCGTGGTTCGGATTCCACGTTAAACTGTAGTTCCTCTCATTTCATCTCACAATCACCCTACCATTACACATTAGCGTAAGTGCGTGTAACCCGAACGGGTAGTAAAACGCGGTGCTAATAATACACAGTTCATTTACTAGACAGTAGTTTTTATTTTCAAAATACATTAATAAAAAATAATATTCAGATTTATTTTAGGCTTTGGGAATATTTCATAGTATTTTATTTTAATCAATAAAGTGGAATCTATACCCCCCCTAGTTTAGTACTTAGTAGTACATTAGACACTACAAACACTTTCCCAATTTTGAATGAAATTGGTTGACCATAATCTCACTGCATCAGAGTTTAGGCACCTTATCAAATGCTGCGTATTGTGTTCGTAACCCCCCAGACAGACGAAGCTTATCCTGACCGACTGCACTGGTGACTGTTGTTGACACCATTATACTCTCTGCCCACAGATCAACAAGGCATCGGGTGACGTGGCCAACACAGTTTTGGCTGGGGAGCACCTGGTGGACAGTGGCTTTGCCCCTGACACAGCGACCACCAGGGAACAGGTGGAGCTGCTACAGAGACAGTTGGGGAGACTGGACGAAAGGGCCAGGGCCCGGGAGGAAGACCTAGACGCTTCTCTCGGCAAACTGGAAAACTTTTATCAAATACACACCGCAGTTATGGAGGAAGTTGGGGAGGTGAGTTGTGTGCTTACAAACACAACCGAATAATATACGTTATGTTTTATATTACCATTTATGGATGCTTTAAGGAAAATATCTCCAATCATAAGCAGTGAAAAATATAAAATGTTTATTCCTTTACCAGCTTTAATATATAATACACTTTTTTTTAGTAAATTTCAAACTCCTTTATATCTTTCTTTTGTGCTGTAGCTCTTTATGTGCATATCAGACTATAAAATATTTAAATAACTTTCAAAAATAATCAAAACAAGAAACACGAAATGTGTCCGCTCTTGGATTAATCAATTATTAATTAATGAGTTTGTATTCTTTTATACATTATGTGCGTGTACAAACTAGAAATTCATCATCGCCACTTGTTTATACTGTGATCGGATCATTTTAGTAAAGTGACTCCCATCTTCCTAGATACTTCAACCATTTTTCATTCTTTAAATTAACTAAAAAATAACGTTTTTAAATATATTACATAATAGTCTTTTAAGTTGAAACATGATACCTTTACACAGGAATCGAACCTGGGACGTTTGGCTTAGTATGCTAATGCTCTAATCACTGAGCTATTCAGTCCTGTGGCCAGAATAATTCTTCACTCATATTTTAAGGCAGAGTCTGTGATGGACATGCAGAAATCGTCGGCTACGTCCATCATAGACTACCTTAAAATATGATTGAGAAATGGCCCTCGGCATTGGGCGATTACTGGATAGCTTGGTGGTTTGAGTATTGGCGTAATATGCCAAAGGACCCGAGTTTGATTCTTATATACAGGTGTCATTTTTTAATTTAAAAGAATATGATATTTAGATAAGATTACACTCGTTACTTACAAATATAATAGCTTATATTATATTTGGAAGAAGGTACAGGAAAGGTGGATAGAAACATATAAAAGGGGGACAAACACAATATGGCCTTTACAATGAAAAGAAGAACACAGTTCACACTTTACACTGCTGCCAATGGACAAAGAGGTAATGGATGTCTCTTAAAGAAAATTGATCGTCACCGCCCAATCCCCTGACCTAGGTTTCATTCTATCGGAACTCATCAGGTAGGAGCGTGAAACGTGCAACGCAACTTCCTAAAAGAGAAAACCAAATAACACAAAAGAGGAGAAAAAAGGAAAATGGTAAAGAATAATAGAACACATAGATAGGAACAAATAAAAGGTATAACAAAAAGGACAAACACAGGAAAAGGACATGGATGCGAATATATAATTATATAACTCTATAATGAAAACCTCTTTTCGCTTTATGAGGTAATTATATTATATTTGGAAAAAGGTATAATAGCTTAGGATTTTAATCCATAATATATAATGTTTATTATATTTGGTGATACAGGCAAGCGAGGAAGTGCGAAAGATGAAGGCAGTGAGCTCTGAGGTTGAAGGCATCAAGACGCAACAGCAGGACTTCCGCTCCTTCCAGAAAACACACATCGATCCCCTGTCCCACCAAATCGAAGGGTGCAACAGACTGGGACAAGGTTTGATCCAGTCGGCGGCTGGTGGGGTCAACACCGCCAGCCTTGAGAAAGATCTTGAGAAAATGAACGACAAGTGGAATGACCTCAAGGGCAGGGTAAGTCATCCGTTAAAAATTAATATTAAAAGTAGAAAATCTACACTCTAAATTCTTTTATTCTTATTAGTGATATATATTTGGAAGAAGTTACAGGAAAGGTAAATAGAAACATGTAAAAGGAACAAACACAACATGGCTTTTAAAATTAAAATAAAAACACAGTTAACACTTTACATTGCTGCCGTACAAAGAGGTAATGGCTGCATCTTTAATAAAATTGATCGTTACCATTTCCTTGTGAAATTCATTCAGTCCGAAAAAATTGAAATTAATTTTTCCTTTAGAGATTTTTTCATTTCAAGATATATATATTTTTTTAATCACTTTATGTCAATATTACTGATTAAAATGAAGATTTCTGTTGTTTTTTTTAATATCACTATTTTAATTCTAAATAAACAGGATGATTGGCTCTAGCTCTACCCATGTTTCCCTATGTTCCAGCTTAATGAGCGGGGCCGCAAGCTTGATGTTGGTCTGCTGCAGTCGGGCAAGTTCCAGGAGGCTCTGGACGGCCTGGCCAAGTGGTTGGCTGACACAGAGGAAATGGTGGCCAATCAAAAACCTCCGTCCGCAGACTACAAGGTTGTCAAGGCCCAACTACAGGAGCAAAAGGTACCATTTCCTTTTAGTTCAAAGTCTTATTTGTACATCCAATAATTTTTTTTTAATTCATTTTTCCCAAGCTCAATAATATTTTTGTTCTATTTCTTTAGTAAAATGAATGAGAAACAATATTTTTGAGGAGGGTGCAAGTACTCCAAAATTTGAGTTTGAGTTGAGTTTTAGTAGCTGCTCGAACTCAACCCAGAAGATCTTTTAACAAATTTAACGAAACTCGATTTTTTCTCCTCCAAATTCCTAGTTTAATTAATTTAATTCAATTTTAAGATGCAATTTCATAACAATTAGGGTCACATCAATATTTCCTTTTGTCTTATTACAAAAAAAAAATATGTAAAATTCTAATAAATTTATATTTACAAATTAAAATGTTTGTGACTACACTTTTTCCCAAAAGAAAAAAAAATTAATTTATGAAGGAAAAAACAACTTATTTTTGACTTACCCATGGATCTATTACAAAAATTCAAGTTGAAATATTTCTTGTACAATATTGAAGGAAAAAAACACCTCATTTTCGACTCATATTGAAGAATACATGTTGAGGAAGACATTGGTAGTATCAGGGGAGTATTGCAGTTGCATACAGTAACACTTTTGCATGATAGTCTACAGCATTTTCTCTTGGTGTTCTCTTGATATTTTATAAATTTAACATCACATTTATTATATTTTTGGATTTCCTTTACTTTGCTTATTAAAAACTTAACAATCTCCACTATAAAAATTTCCAGTTCTTCCGTCCAGCCAAGAAAATCTCAAAACCTAGAATACATAGGAATCTGAAATTTATGGACGGGTGGGTAATCCTTAGTTAAAAATGGGCGCACGAATACATGGTCACCCAAAATTCACATGGGACCCCACAAAAAAATGAAAAATTATATACAAAAAAAATGTTGTTTATAATGAAATCTTCCATTGAGAAAAACTTTTACACTTTCATTGGAGTAAATATTTGGCCTATTATAGAGTCTTTAATTTAAATGCACCGCACAGATTTTGAGGATCACTAAAAATGAATCCCATTCACAATCATTGGCCATCAAATGCCAATTTGACACATTACACAACAAGAAATGAAGCCCTGGGTGTTATGCTAGTTATAACATATTTCTAACAATAATTGGTTGGTGTCACTGATTGACAAAAAATAAAATAACATAATCCATATTAAATATTGTAAGTTAAAACTTGTTTTGTTTCATTAGTTTTTTATATACTTTGGTTTGCTTTACTTGAAATATTCTTTTTATTTTTATTTTAATGTATAAAAAACACAATTGAATTCTCTATTTCTGTATCCTATTTGTTTAAAAGTCCAAGCCATCAATTACCAGTATTGTATAATTGTTTGATGGCAGTTCTTGAAGAAGATGCTGCTAGACAGACAGAACTCGATGTCATCACTGTTTTCGATGGGCAACGAAGTGGCTGCGGCCGCTGACCCGGTCGAGAAGAAGGCTATAGAGAGGCAACTGAAGGAACTAATGCAGAGGTTTGACAACCTGACGGAGGGTGCTAGCCAGCGCATGACTGCTCTCGAGCAGGCCATGAGCGTCGCCAAGGATTTCCAGGTAAGATAGAACCCCTTATTTATCACAAAGAGAAGTAAGGTGTATCCATAAACCTATCCATAATCTTGTGCTGCATGGAAGAAGGGGAGGGGGGGTAGTAAACACGTATAACATTCTCAATGGTGGGGATGCCCAATGGTCAAATGATTTAAAATATTGAAATTATTTATAAAAAAAGAAAAGAACAAATGATTGAGAATTTAGTGAAGGCAACCCACACAGAGAAAGATGAAAAGTTGTTATTCACATAATTTCCACTAATTATTTCATGTTTATTTATTTCTACCGATTTTAATATAATAAAAACACTAAATACCTCTTAAAGGGATGTATGGATTGGTGGCTAATTTACCATACATATGTAGGTATTTGAGTCATTCCAGTCATGTAGTTTTGAAATACAAGCCTGGTTAGAGTTGTTTAATATCAAAAGTTCTCATTTTCATTTGAATGTTATGTAATTATTTTCAGGACAAGATGGTTCCTCTTCTGGATTGGTTGGACCGCACAGAAAAGAAGGTTAAGGACATGGAACTTGTGCCCACAGATGAAGAGAAGATTCAGCAGCGAATCAAGGAACAACATGTAGGTCAACCTCTCGATACCGGACAAAGACTTCAAGGAGAAGCGTTGTTAATGGGGATGGGCCTCCTAATTCTCAAATTCTTAAGGATAGTCAAGATTTGAGATCTTCCCCCCCCCCCCCTCCCCCAAGTTATATTTATTATATAGCTCTAATTCTGCCTATTGTTGGTTCAAAACCAATTATAATTATAGAATGAACTTAACAACCACGACCCAAACCAGTAATTTAACACTTAACCGAATGTATGAATGTTATACTGAAAGGATTACAATTTACAAGAAAGAATGTTAACACTTTATTACTATTTATATCTTCTATTTTTCTATAATGTTTATATTTTCTCATATTTTTATAATTTATTCCAAGATTTGGATTCAGACTTGAGATCAAGTAGTCAAATATAAATGGGAGATTCATATTTGAGATTTGGATTCGGAAAATAGTGGATGCTACCCAACTCTATTTATATTGGTTATATTGTGATGAAGCTATATATTTTTTTCATTCCTAGAAGTTTGAGGCAATAACTTAATGTAATTCTAATACATTTAATTGTATTTGTAGGCACTACATAATGACATCTTGCGCAAGAAGCCCGACTTCTCCGACCTCACAGAAGTGGCAAGCAACCTCATGTCTCTGGTCGGGGAGGACGAGGCCTTACTACTGGCTGACAAGCTACAGGAGACGACGGACAGATACACTGCACTCGTCGCCGGCTCGGAGGATGTGGGTCAACTATTGGAGGCCTCTCGCGCCGGTCTACGCCACTTGGTGCTCACCTACCAGGATCTACAGGCCTGGATGGAAGGGGCAGAGCGCCGCCTGGGGAAATACAGGGTCCTCGCGGTGCACACCGACAAACTGCTGGAGCAGATGGACGACTTGGCTGTGAGAATCACGATGATTATATTATTTTAGCTTAGCGTCACAAGAAGGGATTTTAGAGGTGGGAGGGAGGAGAAAGGATTAATTGTACAACCCTGATGCCCATTTTGTAAAAGGTTTGACTAATTTAGCTCTTAATTTGAACCTCGATCTACCCCATCATTTGTAGTCTAATCTATTGCGTTAGACCACTTAGCCACTGAAGCGGGTAAAAAAATAATATTGCTGGAAAATGAACAAATATATGTTTAAATTATTACTTTAAACCATAAGTATTTATGAGTTTTGTGAAGAACTAGTATATCTAATGGATATGTCACTCTCGTTTAGTGTCAAATATACAAAGTGTATCTAAAAATTACACAATGGCTAAGCTCTATAGTCCTGTAAATATTATATTCCCATAAAACTCGGCACAACCTAATTACTATACGATGAGGGGTGTTGGTGTTAACAGGACCTAACGGAGGAGATAGCCAACCACCAGGCACAGGTCGACGGCACAGTGGACAGCGGCCTTGAGCTCATGAAGCACATCTCCAACGACGAGGCCCTGCAACTTAAAGACAAGCTGGACTCGCTGCAAAGACGCTACAACGACTTGACATCAAGGGGGGCTGACCTGCTTAAGCATGCACATGTGGGTTCACACATTAAATAACTTTAGTACTAACTTAAACTCTGGTAAAGTTAACATATTTCATTATATACTGTTTCTACTAGATAAATAAGTAATGACTGCCGATTAATAACAAAAAATGGGTCTTTCTACCCATTCCTTAAATTCATCCTCTAAATATTTCCTTTGTGGTATGTTTTAAACTAGTTGGATGAAATTATATACTCAAATAAACAACACTTATTTAACAATGAGGAGGTCTGATCTTTTAATTATCATACATATACAATAATATTATATTTGGAAGAAGGTATATAAAAGGTGGATAGAAACATATAAAAGGGGACAAACCCAATATGGCTTATACAATGAAAAGAACACAGTTCACACTTTACATTGCTGCCATTGAACAAAGAGTTAATCTTAATGGTTGCCTCTTGAATAAAATTGATCGTCACTGCCCAATCTCCCAGCCTAGGTTTCGTTCTATAGGAATTCATCGGGGAGGAGTGTGAAATTCGCAACGCAACTTCCTTAAAGAGGAAACAAAAAAATGTTTCTATCCACCTTTTCTATACCTTCCTCCAACTATAATAAATATAATACAATTACCTCATAAAGCGAAAAGAGGTTTTCCTTATATACATGTACAATAATGAAATTGGACCTAGATTTTTTTACCCTCTTAAGTGGGTCTTTTTTTTAAATTCATTCATCACTTAATTATTTAATATTTAATTATTTTCAGCATTTTTAGTTATTATATAATTATCTTCTTTTGGCGACACATCATGTTGGCTAGTTTTGTTGTATTTATATCATCCAAGATTTAGATGAGTAACATCTGAAAACACAACTTGTATTTAATGTATATTGTTCACATTGTTCTTGTTGGATGTCTTAGGAGGCCTTGCCGTTGGTACAGCAGTTCTACAATTGCCACAACAGACTGGTGGACTGGATGATGGGGGCGGAGGCTCAGATACAGTCCGCTGAGCCCAGGGAGGAAGATATCGCAAGGCTGGAGCTCGACATTCAAGGTGGTGCATTGTTTCAACTGAAATCTATGGATAGGAAAGAAAAGCTTTTTTTTTATCTCACTAAAAAATAGTGGTATGCTAAGTCCACTTTTTCAATTCGACTCGAATATATATTATACATTCTCGAAGCCGAATTGAAGTTTGAATATTTTTTGTTAATTGTTTTATTCCTGAAAAAATATTATATTGTGATCATTTATATAACTTTATATAAAAGGTGACCTGGCGGTCTAGGGGTAAGGTGTCAGATTTCTGTGCTGGCGGCCGGGGTTCAATCCTCAGTCCCGGCACAGATTTATCTGATTACCAATGTTTCAAAATGTTGAGTTTGAATCTAACTAGATTTGTATTTGATCAGAAATTCTGAATCTTAATTTTTGAGGTGTGTAAATAAATTCCTCTTTTTTTATATAGAATATAATAGTTTTGAAATTGGCTAAAAAAAATGCAACTCTAGAAATAAAAAATAAACTTTTGAAATTTTGAACTCTTTACAGGAACCAAACTATAAAATATTCAATACAAGAAATTTTCACTATAAAATATTTCTTATTAGATTTGAAATTGAAATTCTTGTATTTTCACATATTTATTGGTTACTTTTGCAAAGTATATTGTACAGATTCAATATATATTAATAAAAACCCCTAATGCCAATTTTTTTATGGTGAACAATTTGTGAATTGTATAATCCAATGTGAAAACTATATACTTATTTATTTGCAAATAATGAATGTTTTTTATGGTGTAATTTTGTCAGAATTCCGCCCTGTGCTGGAGTCCATAAATCAAGTGGGTCCCCAGCTTTGCCAGATTTCTCCGGGAGAAGGGGCACAGACAATTGAGGGGTTAGTCACCAGGGACAATCGACGCTTTGATGCTATTGCGGAACAGATCCAACGCAAGGGAGAACGCATTCAACTCTCAAAGCAGGTTGGAAAATTTCCCTGAATATTGTTTGACCAAACTCTTTAATTCACCATAAAAGAGTCATTTTAAATATATTTTTTCAAAAACAAGTTTTAAGATATACAATCCATATTTTTTCAAAAACAAGTTTTAAGATATACAATCCGACACCTTAGCTTAGTTGGTTCCATGTTTGCTTACAGAGATAAGGGTCTCGGGTTTGATTCTCGGCATGGCTGAAAATTTATCACTGATAAAATATGGGTTGACCCTTTCAAATTTATAAATTAATGGCCTGGGACTGGATATAGTGCCTGCCCTGGTATTAAGTTGGATTATAAAACATATTAAGCTGAGACTGGCTGGTAGTAGGAAATATATGGCTTGAATAAAAAAAACTGATCCAGGCCATAGGCTGGAAACAGTAATGTATGTAAAAGGTTTTAAGACAAAAATGGGAAATGAGAAATATATATTATTTTATTTTATCTTCTATTATTTCTGTCTTTGCCATAAAGATAAACTTCATTTTCACATTTAATTTTACTGAAACTTAATCATACATCGAAAGGAGCATAGAAGGGCACTTACCGGAAAATGTTAGGCCTCAAAGTTCACTCTTAAAAACACATAACAATGAAATTTTGGGTTACATCAGTCCCCTTCTTCTACTAATGAACCCCGAAGACCTATTAACAGTTTTGTTGTGTTTTAATGGTGAACTTTGAAGCCTACAATTTTCTGGTAAGTATGTAAATATTGCTCTTCTATTTATTTGTTTAATGTTCATTTAAATACGGCCATTTGGTGCAATTTTCCTTTGATTTAATGAAATTAATATGAGAAGGATTTTATAAACTGATAAAACACATCATTATAGCCAAGTATTAAACTATTACAATAAAATATGTAAGTTTGATAGAATTTAATATGATATGTATGTTTTCAGCGTTCCTTGGAAGTTATCGGTGACATTGACGAGCTTCTGGACTGGTTCCGCGAGGTCGATGGTCAGCTTCGAGATGCCGAGCCACCGAGCTCCGACTCTAGTATTATCCGGGTGCAGCTGAAGGAGCACCGAGCCCTGAATGACGACATCTCGAGTCAGAAGGGTCGCGTGAGGGATGTGCTCTCTACAGCCAAGAAGGTTCTGAGAGAGTCTGCCCAGCACGAGGACACCGCTACGATACGAGAGAAGATGGAAGACCTGAGGGAGACCATGGACTCTGTGTCGGCGCTTAGTTCTGATAGATTGGGAGTGCTGGAGCAGGCTCTGCCTTTGGCCGAACATTTCCACGAGACTCATGCTGGCCTCGGCAGCTGGTTGGATGACATGGAACAACAGGTTACTTTACTCATTGAGCTATTTACTATTGTAGTGTTTGCAAACAGCATTGATAATCATCATAGCAGTTGTATGTTTAAAAATATCATTCATTGCATCCTCAAAGTGAATTATTTCAACAATTATTTCACAATTTGTTATTTTAGTAATAGTTTTACAAAATTTTATTGCAAATTATGCATCTAATGTTACATACATATTTTGTTATCCTAGTAGTTATAGTTAACTTGAATACGAATACATTTTTTTTAGCACCGCGTCTTGCTATTTACCTGTTGAGGTTATACACATAAATATTAACTATGCTTATTAGAAAAGTTTAATTTTAAGAGGAAGTGTACCCTCATTTGCTTGGAGGGAGAGTGGAAAACTTTTGTAAAAAAAACTTGATATAATCGACCGGGATTCAAACCCTGATCTCCTTGTCATCGGCAGTTCAAACTAACACGAGACTGACGCCTTAGACCACACAGCCATCGAAGTAGGTTATAACAGATTAAACTAGGTGAAGTGTGCCTAATGATATAAATTATACTAAGTCCAATAAATATATAAATATATTTGGTTAGTCGGTAACGGTTGGTTTTAATTTTAAAATTTTCCCATCAAGGTTTAGTAAAAAAAAAATCACGTTAATTCTGTTGTTTTCTTCCAATATGTGTCTACCAAATTAAATCTACTAAGAATTAATTTGAAGAAGAAAGCCCACATAGGGAAAGAGGAAAAATGTGGGAAGAGTCCAATGCACAAAGGTGACATCTGCCTCCTTTCTTCTGTCTTCTATAGTAGAAGTAGTCACACACACATTTTAACACAAATCACCTTTGTGCATTGGACTCTTCCCACATTATTCCTCTTTCCCTAGGTGGGCTTTCTTCATCAAATTTATTCTTAGTAGTTTATTTTTTCTTTTTCTGTAGTTTCATCAATTTCCTTTATTATAAAATTATCTAGCCATTGGGCCACCTCATTTTTAAACATTAAAGCAATTATATAGTAAAGAAATACCTGTCTCGATGGTCGTGCAACTCTCACAGTAGACTAGACGTCCGATGACGGGGAGATCCTCAGTTTAAATCTTTATCTAGTATTTTGATGGGGTTTTATTCATAATGGTTTTCTACTCTCCCTTCACGCAGATTCGCATAAAATTTCTCTATATATATCCTTCTTAGTCTCTCAAAACCACAAGACTTCATAAGTGTACATACAGGAGCTCCATGGCTTCTTTGGTGCTGACTGACATCTCATAGCTGAATTTTGACAGTCAATATTTAGGTATATACCTAAATATTGACTGTCAGAAATGACAGCTGCTAAACACATGTTTTTGCGGATAATATGGTTCGGCCTAAGGATACATAATTCGGTCTGGTAGCTTCTCAAAGCTGTCAGCTGTCAGCTGTGAGCTGTCAGTCAGCACCAAAGAAGTCATGGGGCTACATTAGCCCGAATGGGTAGTAAGACATGGTTGTTGGGTAAAGAAAAGAAGTAAAAAGACACACATAAGTATTTCCCGTAGAAACGTTTGTCGAGTGTGTTTGATGGGCCTCTCGTTTGGTTTCAGGTGTCGATGTTGGCAATGCCAGCCTTGCGTCCCGACTTGATCGCACAGCAGCAAGACCGCAACGAGATGTTTATTCAGTCCATCTCCGAGCACAAGCCCTTGGTTGAGAAACTCAACAAGACTGGAGAGGCCCTCATCAAGTTGTGCAACGATGAAGAGGGGGGCAAGGTCCAGGACATCCTCGACACTGATAATTCTCGCTATGGGGCCCTCAGGGGAGAGCTCAGGGCGAGACAACAAGCACTGGAGAGGGCGCTACAGGTAATAATTATGGTTAATATAGATTACATAGCCTTACACAGGAAGGAGGAATAGGGATACGTAAAATAGATAAAATGATTTTTACTATTAAAAAAGCAATATTGTTCACACTTTACACTTCTTATTGTATATTTAGAGGGCGGTACAGGAAAGATGGATAGAAAACACATAAAAGGAACTAACACAAACACAATATTACTTTTACAATGAAAATAAGAACATATTTCACACTTTATATTGCGGCCACTGTACATAGAGATAATGTTCGCCTCTTGAAGAAAATCGATCGCTACCCCCCCCAATCTCTCGATCTAGGTTTCATTCTATTGAAACTCATCAGAAGGGAGTGTGAAACGCGCAACACACACTTCTTGGAATAAATAGAGAGGCTTCTATCAGAACTCTCCAAGAGTGTATATGAAGTTTGCAACACAATTTCCTAAGATACGTGAGGGAATAGGGAGGGATAAATGATAAAAGTTGTAGACACACATAAATTTACAATGGTTAACATATATGATAAACACAAACATTTCAATAGAAAGGAAGGTAAAAGTAAAAGATATCTTTAATTCACTTAAAACATCACAATTTTTAAGATAGAACAAAATACGGGAAAAGGAATACAAAGGGTCAAACACATAGTGGCTTTTACAATTAAAAGAGAAACAGTGTTGACACTATATGCTTTTTGCCAAGATACAAAGATTGATTCACTTCCTAAGATGGAGAAGTAGGGGACACGATACAAGGGCATTGTTTTGCCTTTCTTATTGCATTATAAAAATACCGCTATTTACTCGTCGTCGTTTCCTACATCCCCACCTCAAAGAATAGATGAACACACATATACTATTTCCTTACTGATACTCTTAAGGCATTAGAAATGCGAAAGTTGATCACCCCACTTAAAATAGTATACCAACTATCCCTGTCTTGAGTGATTCCTATCTAGTCCTACACCCTATCTCTTTCAGGTTTATTTTAATTTCCTTAGGATCTGTTTTTTTAATAAGTTTGCTAAATAAGCTTCAAAAGTGAAAAGAGCTTTTCCTTAAAAAGGTATTATAATTATAAATATGGGTATTTTGTTGAACTTTTTTTCTTTTTAAGTTATCTACATTTCAGATACGTAAAATAAGTTTTAATAACTTGGTATTTAAAAATGTTATTCATATTTTAATTTACTGTCGAATTAAAACTGTATACTATCTAATTAAATTTAGTTAAATATCATTTTCCATGAAATATGTAGGAAAAACACAGCAAGGGAAGCGTAGATAACTGAAAGTCTTTGAGAGAAAAAAAAATGGAAGCAATTAAAGGAGATGGAGTGGTGGAAGGATAGAGAGAACTGGAGGCATTTTAAAAAACTGACCTGGCCACAGTCTGGAAACAGTTGATGATGATCATCATTATCATATTTTAAGATTTTACCACAAAACTATTTATTTTGTGGATGTAAAATATGCAAAATACAAAACCCTTATTTGTGTGTGTGTGTGTTTAGGAATCCAGTCAATTCTCCGACAAGTTGGAAGGGATGTTGCGAGCACTGGCGTCCACAGCGGACCAAGTGTCCACCGCCGAGCCTGTATCCGCACATCCACCTCGCATCAGGGACCAGATCGAGGAGAACACCACCCTTTCTGAGGATCTAGACAAGCGAGAGAACGCCTACGACGCTGTCAAGCGTGCCGCCGACGATGTCATCCTCAAGGCTGGAAACAGGGCAGATCCTGCTGTTAAGGGTGAGTGCATGTGAAACTTAATAAGGAAATGTGCCCACACATATATTTTCTTAAATTTAAGGCAAATATATTGGTTGATCCTAATTTTTTTTTAGTAATTATTGTTTTAGGTGTAACTAAATGTACTATTTTTAATTTCTACCTGTGTTACTAAAATGTATTATTAACAATGTAGAACACTTGAAAATGTTATTTTAAAACTCCCC
>CABFVX010000755.1:107157-124958 GCA_902151425.1 Timema shepardi | reverse complement strand
AACCCCCCCCCCCCCCCCCCCCTTTAATTTAACTTCACACTAACTGACACTTCAAATTTCCCTATTGTTAGCAAATTGTATTGCAATGTTTATTGTAATTCCCAGACATCAAGCGTAAGTTGGATCGCCTTAACAGCCTCTGGAACGAGGTACAAAAAGCTACCAACGATCGAGGTAAATCCTTGGAAGACGCTCTGTCCGTAGCAGAGAGGTTCTGGCAAGAATTGACCGCGGTGATGGGGACGCTGCAGGAGTTACAGGACTCGCTCAGCTCCCAAGAGCCACCTGCGGTGGAGCCCTCTGCCATCAAAGAGCAGCAGACTGTTCTGCAAGAAATCAGGCAGGAGATAGACCAGGTGCGTCCAACCTTCGTTGTCCTAATAGCAACGGACTACTTTAAAAAAAATCAATACTTTGTAAAGGAGCTATCTGAAATAAAGCCCATTTCTTTTTATTATTGAATCAAACACTATCTATAGTAACATTGCAAGTCATATACTCTTAAAAAGTACATGTTGATATGTGAATACATTAAATAACATTTGTTTAATCCTCGTTTTGACAAACAATAGTACTTGGAATGAAACTTATTACAAATAATTTTTCAATTGCCTTAAGGATCACATTATAATTTAGTAGAAGTACAGGGAGTACACGAGATAGGGCATGTAATGAGGATGGAAAAAGAGAGGATGCCGAATAAATTGTTGGGAATGAAGTATATAGGGAAAAGACTGTAAGGGAGGACAAGAAAGATGGGAGGTGCAGATAGCAGAAAGTGTTTTGAGTGTAAGGAAAATAATGAAATAAATTAAAGGAGGAAGAGGGGTGGAAGAATAGAGGAAGCTGGAGGCATTTTATTGAAGTGACCCGACCACAGGCGGGAAACGATTAATGATTATAATTCAGTCATATTTAAGCTTATCTATGGTTTTTCGAGAACGTCTGAATTTCTCTAGTATTTTATTTTGTTAGACATAAAATAAATCGACTTGTATACATTTCTTTGGATCCCTTTTAATATGTTTATTACACCCCTCCCCCTCGTAGACCAAACCAGAGGTGGACCAATGCCGTCAAACAGGACAAGAGCTGATGATCCTATGCGGAGAGCCTGACAAGCCAGAAGTCAAGAAACACATTGAAGATTTGGACTCTGCCTGGGATAACATCACCGCCCTTTACGCTAAGAGAGAGGAGAATCTCATTGACGCGATGGAGAAAGCCATGGAGTTCCACGAGACTCTACAGGTAACGTACAATTAAACACCATGGGAAGGACTGACCAAAAAATAACAGTGTATAGCTAATTTGATCATTTATATTTAAACAGATGGGTCCCTAGAATATGAAGGATATTTCTTCTGGTTTAAGTTGGACGGGAAACACGTCCTCGAATTTGCCTAATTTTATCTTTTGATTAACATATACGGCTTCCTAAATATATTGGTTGTGTCGTCTTGCTACAATAATAGAGTAAACCAGTCGTTCCCAACGTGAGGTATGTGTACCCCCAGGGGTGCATACCAGGACGTTTGGGGTTATATGAAAATATTTGAATAGAGACAGAAAGAGCTATATATGCCAGCAGTGTAAGATAAAAGATTGGTAATAATGTATCAAATTAACTCTCAGAAAATGTGAGCAGCGGTGCAGGTTTTAGTCTATATTTGACCTTGAGAAAATTATTTCAATTCCAAACATAGAACAATTTTTATAATTATAAATAAATGAATTAAATGTGTTAGTTCTCATTGTAACTTTTTCTTCTTGAATATAAAACATATGCTCATTTTATTCAGCTTATTATCACATTGTTTTTTAATCCTATTACTAGTCAATTTATTTTCAGTTGCAACAAATAAATCAAAAATAACAACTACTGTAGAGTTAAAATATTTTGCTGAAAATTATGAGCACAATTTATGGAAAAGTGTTGCCAAGGAGTACTTAAGTGAAAAAGGTTGGGAACCGCTGTATTAAAGGATCTCACATATTTTCTTTATTAATATAACATTTAAAGAATACATTAAAATGGTCATAATTTTTTTTAGGAGTTTGATTTGATTAAATGAGTTGCATTTCTAACTAACTTAAGCCCAAAGTATTTGAACATAAACATGACTAAACACTAGTTACAAGCAGCCACAGTTTGTTTCTTCAGGAGTCTCTTGTGTCCTGAGGAATTCATATGTAGCTGTTGAAGACTAGTGCATAGTTATGTTCTTATTACAACTCGAGAAAATTTCAGATTCAAGCATCAAATTCTATCCCCCCCCACCCCCCAAGTGAAATTTGTTTTAGAGTTCTAGTACTGATTATTGGTGGTTAACAACCGATTATAATTATTATAGGATGTACCTAACACCCAGACCCCAGACCAGTCATTTAACACTTAACTGAATGTACGAATGTTATAATGAATGTATTATAATGAAGAATGGTAACATGTAGTTATATATTTTTACTATCTATTATTCTATTATAATTATATTTCCTCTAATGTGCTTAATTTTTTCCAAGTTTTGGGTTAGAGATTTGTGATTTGAAGGTAAATTGGAGATTCGGATTTGGGATTTAGATTTGTAAAATAGTGAATTTGACTCAACTCGACAATTCTTGACCTCATTGTATTGACGGTCCTCTAAACTTCAATAGAAATAATATTTAAAAAAATTATTGACACAGTATATTCTTAAAATGATAAATAAGTATTCATAAATTAACACATTTATGTGTTCTATTTCTTTGAGGATAGTAATATTTCACTAAGACTTGAATATTGTACAGAATCTGCAAGAGTTCCTGGACAGCGCGGAGGATAGCTTTGCCGGCATGGGGGCCCTGGGTTCAGACATCGTTGCTGTCAAGAAACAGATCGAGCAACTCAAGGACTTCAAGTCGGAGGTTGACCCTCACATGGTGAAGGTGGAAGCTCTGAACAGGTACGCACTTGCTCATCCATTCCTTTTCTTGTAGATATTATATTCATTCGGTGAAGGGTTGTAAGCAGTAAATAGCTTTGAACCTTTGAATTTATATTTAGGATAAGCTGTGGAACATATCATCATAATCGGGCCAGTTTAGCATCTTCCTCTATCTCTCCACCATTCTTCCTCCTCTAATTGCTTCCATTCTTCTCCTCTCATTTGCACACTTTCTGTTGTCTGCTTCTCCCATCTCTTTTCTTGGCCTCCCTTGCAGTTTTTATCCTACGCACTTCACATCCATAATTCTTCTTGACATCCTTGCCAAAGCTGTTGAACTGTGGTGATGAATCACTTTAATTTGACGTCTAGCTGTAATTTTGTGGTACTCTTACATATTTTTAAGACGAATAAAAGTAATAAAAAACAATGTTTAGCTTTGTTTATGAAACTAGCATCCCATCTGAAATAAATGTATTTACAGAGGTTTTGATTTAAAAAATTAATAATGGCCTTGTGACATAACTATATGAAAGCAGTGTGGTAACATTGCAAAATCATGTTATGTAAATGATATTTAGGAATCCAACCCGACAGGATAAAAACAAAAAAAATCTCCTCTCCATTTCTACTTAGATATAACACTTAATTTCTCTTTATACACCCTACACACCTTTTGGTCACGTTTTATATTTTGAAATATTCCTTTGATCACCTTGAGAGAACAAAAAAATACAATTAGGGGAACTCAATTATTCCCTGTAATGTCTATGTTTCTTGAGATGATAAAATAATATTTTTTAAGGTCTGTCTACTGAACTAAGGGTCCCAGGTTCGATTCCTCGCATGGCCGAACAATTTATTACTGGTGAAATGTGGTTTCCCCTTTCACAATGATTACTCAACTGTCGAGATAAGCTCGGGTATAGTCTTCTGTAAATGATTCTTAAGACTGAGGACTGTTTCAGTTCATAAAATAATACTAGGTGGCAGCACTAGATGGTTTTGTGAAAACTCCAATGTATCATCCTGTGCGCAAAATGGTTTTGCTCTCTACCACAATAAGGCAAATTATTATCAGCTTAAATGTCATATTTTTCATTTATGATAAAAATTTTTAGCTTTTGTTTAGTTAATTTGAAGAAAAAAAAAGTTGTATGTACAAAAACTACCACATAAAGTTTATCTATTATAAATAATTTTTCTTTAAAACAAAATAAATAATTCCCACAAAATCTGAAAGATCATAAATGACTCTATAATAAACACAAAAAAACAGTATTGTATGTCGAAAAGTATTCTCACAGCAAAAATTCAAAATATCGTAAATTTTAACTGATAGTTCACAATGTAATTTCATGATGGTATGCAATATGTTATAAACTTAAATGTGTGATTGACATATTTAGGTTTGCTTTTAAAAATGTTTAGTATGTTCACAACTTATTTAATGTTAAGCCAGATATATAATATGTATAAATTATATTAATCATAATGATTACCAATGAGGTAGCCCAATGGCTAAATAATTTTATAATAATGAAATAAAGAAAAAAGGAAAATTAAACAAATAAGTATTGATTAAATTTTTTAAAACCCACCTAGGGAAAGAGGAAAATGTGGGAAGAATCCAATGTACAAAGGAAAAATGGCTCTAAACAGTTATTTTGTATTAAATGTTGTAAAGAAGACATAAGGGCAAGGCCTACACACTAATAGAAAATTCTAGATTTCAAAGTTGAAAATTAAAAACACGTTTAAACACAAAGCTTAACACAAATTGAGTAATATTTTGGCGTTGTTACCTTTATTGTATTATTGTTTATAAAAGGCAACAATGCTGAAATATTACTCAATTTGTGTTAAAATTCTGTTTAAATGTGTGACTATTTCTACTATACAAGACAGAAGAAAGAAAGTAGATCTCACCTTTGTGCATTGGATTCTTCCCACATAATTCCTCTTTCCCTAAATGGTCTTTCTTCATTAAATTTACACTTATTCGTTTATTTTTCCTTTTTTCCCCTTTATTTTTATCAATCTACATTAGGCTATTATATAATTATACGTGACGAGATTTTTTACTTTAGGATATAGGCCTATATGGTGCAAGTAAAATATAAATAAACTAACACTTTAATAATATTTTATAAAAATTAATATATTTGGTGGAAGGTGTAGGCAAGGTGGATAGAAACATATAAAAGGGGACGAACACAATATGGCTTTTACAATGAAAATAATAACACAGTTCACACTAAACATTTCTACCATTGGACAAAGAGGTAATAGCCGTCACCCCCGACCTAAGTTTCATTCTATCGGAACTCATCAAGGAGGAGTGTGAAACATGCGACACAACTTCTTAAAAGAGGAAACCAAAAAATAACACCAAAGGGAGAAAATGTGACCTGGCGGTCTAGCGGTAAGTTGTCAGACTTCTGTGCTGGGGTTGCGGGGTTCAATCCCCGGTTCCGGCACAGATTTATCTGATTACCAAACCCTTCCTTCACCTCTGACAAGACTTCTTGTGAATGTGAGGAATACCAGGCCTCCATCGTGGTTCGGATTCCACGTTAAACTGTAGGTCCTCCATTTCATCTCACAATCACCCTACCATTACACATTAGCGTAAGTACGTATAAACAAAACGGATAGTAAGAATGCTATGACACATAGATAGGAACATTTAAAAGGTATAATATAAAGGACAATCACAGGAAAAGTGTCAACTGTGTTTTTATTTTCATTATAAAAGCCAGATTGTGTTTGTCCATTTTATATGTTTATATCCAACTTTCCTATACCTTCTTCCAAATATGTTATAATTACCTCATAAAGCGAAAAGAGATTTTCCTTATAGAAATGTAATATTTTATTTGATAAAGATTTATAATTTTGAACTTCCTTTTAAGTAAAACCTTTATTCACTTAATAGGTATAGTAAAGTACAGGAAAGGGTGATGGGATACTGTTTTCATTAATATATTATTTAATCAATTTTCATGTACAATACACTCTGTTTAAACTGAAAGATAGCTAGCTTACTTTGATGGGTTGTATGATAAGATAGGGCCATATTGTAATTAGTCAAGGTAAGGCTGCACTACCTTTCAGAGTGAACAGAGTGTACATGGGAATTAATACAATTATGATTAATAATTGTGTTTGAAACAATTTTACAAAAAAAAAGACGCATTTATTAAATTTTAGTGTAATCCTATTCCGAAGGCAGTATATTTACTTCACATAATATAATTAATTTTTGTGTACAATTACTCATTTTGTTATTCTGTTCTTTTTTTTCTTTGGTCACATTTTCTTCACACGAAATGATCCAGGGCTCTTCGAAGGCAAGTGGGAACCTAAAAAAATTTGTTGGAAAAAAAAAGCTTTTATAGTTTAGTTTTTGGTTTGCAATGTGTGGAGCTTCAAGTAAAAAAAAAAAGTTTGATCGTTGCATGTTTTTTAAAGTTGTAGATTAGAAACTGAACTTTTTAAGCATGTTGTGACTTAGTTTCAGAAACTTTTATGGGAATAAAAAATAGATCTTAAAATGAATATGTTTGTAAATGTAGTTTTATTTGGCTTATAGTTCAAAGCATATTAAAATTTTAATAATACTTTATGTATTTCATAGTTTTTAAATATTATTTAGCTTATTTGCTCTTTCGATCAAAGCTTGCTTTTATCTCTATATTTGATTATTCTCAAAGTTGCTTTCATTTTATGTTCAATTAAATATGTTATCACTAGTCCATACTAGCCATCTCCTGGAACATATTTTGTTAAAATAAAAGAAGTCCAAATAAATACATTTAGAACGTTTGAATTTATATTATGGTATGTTTCAATAAATTATACCACTAGAACTACCACGAGAAATCACAACTAATAACCATTAATAATGTTCACATCCTAAATTTATATTATCATCCATTTATGAACTTTGTAAAGCAATTTGACACAAGACATTTTAGATACGCTGTATATTTTTGTGTAAAAACTATGTGCCATGTACTTAGAGAAAAGTGTGACATTGTAATTCAACTTTAAATATTTACTTCATGTTTTTAGTTGGTTTTTGTAATCTATGTTGTACTTTTCACTCTTGACCCAGATTTATTAAAAGATAATTCCCTTTTGTAATTTTTTTTATCAATACATATCCATTCTCACTAAAAAAAACTGTATCTAAATATAACGGCATGGGTTGACTTCTTTCAAATGTAGCTTACATTTCAAATGAATTATTTAGATGTGCTTGTTTTTTTTCTTTTGTTACCATTGTGTCATTCTATAATGCAACCAAGCTTATTCCAAGCAATATAATTGGGCCTGTATAAAATAGTTGATATCTTAAGATTCAATTTTGGTTTTTATTTGACTTAAATTAGTTAAAACATGTTTAAAGTTTTACAACATATTTATTTCGTTTGTAGGCTTTTTTCCAATATGTCTATTTAAGTAGTTTTTTTTGCATGACATTTGTGTTCATTATTAATTATGACTATAAAGTTAAAGTATAGAGTAGACATGTTTATTTATTATTCATTACCCTTGTATAGAAATGCACTCTCAGATTGATGCAGTTTTGTTTTTATGTCATTTTTATTTATTGGTGTTCTTATTTTTTAAGATACACTCACTTCATTGGAAGACATACTGTATTCTAATCCATCATACGTTCCAACCCCAATTTCATATACCTTGTTTCAGATACAAAATAATGTTTGTAGTTTTTGATTCTAATACATTAATACAAAACTCGACAAAAAAAAACCCCTAACCATTGCCACAACAAACTAAAGAACCTGATGAAATTAATGTTTCACTTAAATTTTTATTCTTTCGTTTTACTTGAATGTATGTTGTGTACACTTATATATTTTATTCATATGTGCACTTACATTTATTCTGAGCAATTGTGATTTTAAACCAACTTTCTAACTACAAAATGTTTTGTACTTTCCCCAACTTATTTAATTTCAAATCGGCTATTTTAACTCAAGATATTAGCTCTTATTTTATTTTCCCCGGTACCTAACATTGACCGTGCTCATTACCTTGTCCTCAGACAAGCGCAGGAGCTGACAGAGCGCACTTCGGCGGATCAGGCAGCTGCCATCAAGGAGCCCCTGTCTCAAGTAAACCGTCGTTGGGACGACCTGCTCAGGGGTATGGTGGAGCGACAGAGGCAGCTGGAGAACGCTCTTCTGCGTCTCGGACAGTTCCAGCACGCTCTCACCGAGCTGCTGGTCTGGATTGAGAGGACGGACAAGACCTTGGACGAGCTCAAGCCCGTTGCAGGCGACCCCCAAGTGCTGGAGGTTGAGCTTGCCAAGCTTAAGGTCAGCCATAGATACTAAATATTCCCTTATTCAAAGTTTTTAACAAGAAAAACAAATACAATTCAATGTCCGTTTAACTGTAATCTCTGAGCAATATATCATTTTCCAGTAACAAGTAGATTTATTGTGATACATTTATTTCACTTTTTTGAAAATTTTGTAGTATTTATTGATTATTTTTTGCTACATTCAGTTTCCACTGAAAGACTGACTACACTCTTGAGTAGTCATTAATAGAGTCTGACACCTTATCTCAGTCGGTAGTGTGTCTGCCTACTGAGCTGAGTGTCCCGGGTTCAATTCCCGGTGTAGCCGAAAATTTATCGTTGATTAAAATATGGGTCTAGCCTTTCACATTGATAAATTAACGTCTGGGCACTGGATGTTGTGCTTGTCCTAGTCTTGAGTTAGATTATAAGGAATATGAAGCTACGACAGGCCTAGCAAGCCGGCAATGGAACATATATGTGGCTTGAATAAAAAACTGACCCAAAGCAAGGCTATAAACAGTAAGGGATGTAAAAGTAAAATACATTAAGGGCTTCTGGAGGTTGTGGAAAGACACCCACACAAACATTAGAAAATTATTATAAATATATATTTATCATTGTTTATAGATAAAGTTTCAGAAAATAATCTATATTTCAGGGTTTTTGTATATACTTATTTTATTTCACTCTACTCTTAAATATTGTTGCATTCCCTCTGCTAACATGCATATGTTTGTGTGTCAGGTCCTTGTAAATGACATCCAAGCACATCAGACGAGTGTGGACACGCTGAACGATGCAGGCCGCCAGCTGATAGAGTCCGGCAAAGGGACTACAGAGGCCTCCACGACACAGGAGAAGCTCTCGAAGCTCAACAGACACTGGCGCGACCTGATTCAGAAGACTGCCGACCGGCAGTTGGAGCTTGAGGACGCTCTAAAGGAGGCACAGAGGTTCCATGCTGAGATACAGGATCTTCTGTCATGGCTGGGAGATGTGGACGGTGTCATCGCCGCCTCTAAGCCCGTTGGAGGACTTCCGGAGACCGCCTCTGAGCAGCTTGAAAGGTTTATGGTTAGTTGACCAAATTCTATTACATGCTTATGATGCATTATATATACAGTAGAACCTCTCTAGTCCGCCCTCGGCTAGTCTGACGCTCCGGTTGGTCCGACTTCAGCTCAAGAACATGCATGCACCGACTTGTTGATGACTGGTCGGCCATTGTTAATGTGCCATTGTTACTAGTCAGTTGTTTTGCTACTTCAGTGAGCTGGTATCCAGCGTCTAGTGCATAGTAATTACTCGTCGTGTGTGGATTGTGTTTTGTGTACGTATTTTTATGAGCTACACACCGTATATCAAGAGTAAAACATAAACATGTTACTGTTCCTTTAAATGAAAAATTAAAAGTTCTACATACACTCCAGCTAAGTTTAGACTGTCGGCTGCCATACAAAAGGACATTACCGATTTTTTTATTCACTAAAAAATGTGTTTCAGTATAGGTTTTATTTCATTTCAGTCCGTCTTATTTATGTATGTAATACATAACTGTAAATATTTTGTTTTATTCTGATAATCCGACCTTTTTTTTTTGCGTTACAACCATAACCCCAGTCCCACGGGTGAAGGATTAGCGAGGTTCTACTTTATAAGAAAACACAGGAAAGGTGGATAGAAACATATGAAATGAACCAAGACAAAGTGGCTTTCACAATGAAAATGAAGGAACACAGTTCACACACTATATTACTGTCACTGGACAGAAAGTAATGGCTGCCTCTTTAAGAAAATGATCGTTACCGCTCAATTCCCCAACCTAGGTTTCAGTCTATCAAAACTCATCAGGGGGGGAGTTTGAAACGTGCAACACAACTTACTAAAAGAGGAAACTAAAAAACCACAAAAGGGGAGGAAAAAGAAATTGGTAAAGAATGATAGAAACATGTAGAAGTAACAATTAACATAACCTATTACATTCATTTGAAGAATATTATAAAAGCAACACCTAAAAAAATAATTATTTCTTTAGACTATAGTAGAGTATTTGGTCGCTTTAAGTACAAGATCACTTCACGGACTTATCTCACTCTCGCTCTCACTGTATACTCGGTGATTAAAACATAATTTTGCTTTTCCAGGAGGTATTCACCGAGTTAGAGCAGAACCGCCCCAAGGTGGAGACTGTTCTGCAACAAGGTCAGGAGTACCTGAAAAAGTCTGGGAGCGGAGCAGCTAACAACCTACAACACAACCTGCGCACGCTCAAACACCGCTGGGACTCGGTCACCGCTCGCGCCAGCGACAAGAAGATCAAGCTGGAGATTGCTCTGAAGGAGGCCACAGACTTCCACGATGCTCTACAGGTGATTACTTTACATCATATTTTATTTTCACTTCCCCCACTTTTGTCGGGAACTAAACTTGGATTTATAAGGAAGAAAGTATATGTCTGGGGGTGAAAAAAGTTGTTTTATACCTTAAAAAACCTGACTAGGTCTTAAGAAATTATAAAGATGTTAAATGGAAAAGTGATCAATATAACTTGGGCCTATTCAGGTAATTATTGTTGTACAAACAAATTTAAGTTTAATTATTTAGTGCTAGTAAGTTTGTCAGTATCAGGTTTTCGTGCTTGATTTCCAGCACTAAATAAATATTGATCATCGGTAAAATCGGGGATTGTTTTTTTTTCTTCCTAGCGATGATAATGAATAGAGGTCTGGGTGTTGTGTCTGTTCTGTAGTTATGCCAACCTATTTGCTCTTATAAAATGGTTCAAGAAGTAAAAGTTAAAACATTTTTAGGGAAAAACCTTTACAGTTCCGACATTTAATGACCATCAAACGAGAGAAACAAGATAATGAAATGAAATCTGGTGGGGTTGCGCGAGACTATGTATTTATATGAGGCGTGACTTCTTGATCAACAATTCTTCTTTGTTTTCTCTTTTTAATTCTGACTATTTAACTATTTGCACTTATATTATAGAATTATAATCGGAGTTTTTTTTTATTCTTATAAGAAACATTTATGCTTCTTCTTAGTCCTTTGCTGTATAATTTATTAAAAAACAAAACGATACAGCAAAATTTAATGATTATTATTAAATTTTTCTAATTATATTAACTACATGCCTATTTTCGGTGTACAAAGCTATAAGATATTGTAGTGAAGTGTTCAAACAATGTGTTACCAACTGCACACAGGCGTTCGTTGACTGGTTAACGAATGCGGAGAAGAACCTGAGCAGTCTGAAGCCTGTGTCCCGTGTGATGGAGACGATACTGCACCAGATCGAGGAGCACAAAGCATTCCAGAAGGATGTAGGAGTACACCGCGAAACTATGCTGAACTTGGACAAGAAAGGGACGCACCTCAAGTACTTTAGCCAGAAGCAGGACGTGATCCTCATTAAGAACCTTCTAATCAGCGTTCAGCACCGCTGGGAAAGAGTCGTCTCGAAGTCGGCCGAAAGGACTCGCGCGTTGGACCACGGATATAAGGAGGCCAGGGATTTCCACGATTCATGGTGAGTTGGTATTACTGCTTGTTGAAAATTGAGCGGCAATAAAAGTGTTGCTAATTATCTTGTCAAGATGTTAATAATTAGTAACATTTACTTTACCTCATAAGATTAGTTATTATTAATATATTCACATATCTTAGACACATCGGGGGATTTGGAGTGGCATAAATTCTTATTTTTTATTATCAATATCGATTTTATTGAATCTTCGCAGACCCTTAAAAGTTTTAATATGTTAGATATTTTATGGCTCCAATCTCAAATAAAAGGTTACATATGCATAACTTTCTATCTTGTTAAAAAAAAACTTACAGAAATGTTATGTTTTAAAGAGTGCTGACGTTGAAAACCATATTATAAAAGCTAGCTTCAAAACATTGGATTGTCTGGTACTCAAAATTAAATCTTAAGTAATACATCTTAACAAATGTTTTACTAGGTCTGGTCTGATGACGTGGCTGGGAGACACCGAGAAGAGTCTGGACGAGTTGGCGACCGAGGCGTCTAGCATTGGCAATGACCCAGAGCGCATCAAGGCCCGTCTAGCCAAACACCGAGAGTTCCAGCGGGCGCTAAGTGGCAAGCAAGCGACATATGACGCCACCATGAAGGCAGGCAAAGCGCTCAAAGAGAGGGCGCCCAAGACTGATGAGGTGCCGTTGAAACAGATGTTGGCAGACCTCAAGAACAAGTGGACCACAGTGTGCACCAAATCTGTTGACAGGTGCGTCTCAAGTCGTATTACTGGACAATTATTTAATAAGTGGAAACTTCTGCTCCCGAGTGACAGATTAGTAGCTCATTTTTATACCACTAGATTACCATACTGCAAAATCAACAACCTTTCAAACTGCCAGATGGAGTTAACTTTATGTTGAACCTTTTATAGAATGATACTCTGTTAATATAGTAGAACTTTTATCAAAAGAAAAGTCTTGTAAATACAAAATCTGTTGCGAGCAACATTGATAGTTTTTTTTTACATCCATTACTGTTTCCAGCCTGTGGTCTGGGTCCTTTTATTCTTACACTATCGGCTGGCTAGGTCTGTCATAGTAGCTTAATATATCTTATAATATAACTTAAGACTAGGATAGAAACGACATCCAGTATCCTGCCATTAATTTATCACGTTGAAAAGATAATGCCTCATTGCATCAATGGTAAATTTTCGACCATGCCGGGAATCGAACCAAGGACCCTTAGCTCAGCAGTCAAACACAATAGCAACTGAACTAAGGTGTCAAATTGCATTATTAACATTATTTTCTAGATATTTATTCTATCAAAAGTGATAGCCAAACTTGACTTATGAATATAGTTTTAATAACTTTTACAACTGTAAGATACTGTTCTTCCTATCTGAATCTTCCTAAAGTTAAAATATACCTGCACCCTTTCACTAAACATTTTATTTATCTGAAACATCATTTTATACGAGCAGAAGTCCCCGATGTTACTCCTGGAAACGTTTAAGTTTTCTTCACACATACAGAAAAAAAAACTCATTTCTGCCGACCCAGTTTTTAATTAATTAAAAAAATATTTTAAATTCCATCTTTAAGGTGCACATGTTCATGTACAAGAGCTACTAAGTTTCAAAATTTCAGCCCTCTACGCACGGTAGATATAGCGCAACGCTCATGACAGACAGACACATTATTTTATTTAATATCACAATGACGTTTGTAAGCATTTTATTCTTTTGTTTTTAAATTAACTCTTCCGTTTGTTTTGTCGTATTGCAGACAGAGGAAGCTGGAGGAGGCCTTGCTGTTCTCAGGCCAGTTCAAGGATGCTGTGCAGGCTCTACTGGAGTGGCTCCAGAAAGTCGAGAAGGTTCTAGGCGAGGAGGGGCCGGTTCACGGGGACCTCGACACAGTCATGTCCCTAGTGGAACAACACAAGGTCAGTCCCCCGCACATCGTGTGTACTTGATGTTGTCCATAGAGACATTAAGAGTTGGATGGAACTCTTCACAAGCTAACGCTCTGTTTGGGAATCGGAGTGACGCATTTCATTTCATCACCTACACCCCATCTACGGTAGAAGAGGTGGTGACAACTAGCAGAATGCTTATTATTACAAACATTGGCTGAAAGAAACTAAAGTCAACCCATTCGGAAATAATTATTAATATCCTGGTTTAAATTAGGAGGGCTAGCCAGTACACTTACCTTGGTGATACTGGAGTAGAAGTTATTTAGATAAAACACTAAAAAATACACAAACACGATTTTTAAGGACAAGCTTTCACTGTCACAGACAGCTTCATCGGGTCGAGAGAGTAGACTTATGCTGGGACAGTCAACCTTACAGTTCAACCAAAAGTATCAGTCTACTCTCCTGACCTGATGAAGCTGTCTGTGACAGTGAAAGCTTATCCTTAAAAATGTGCTTTTTAGTGTTCTATATAAACAATTTCTACTTCAGTATCGCCTCCTAATTTAAACCAGGATTTAGCCTAGTGCTCTATTCCACATAACCTTATTACTATCCTAGTAATACTATATTTTTTTTATACATTACTGTTTCTAAGGTTCATCTATTTTCCACTACTGTTTTGCTAGTGCTGTCGTAGCTTCATATGCCTTATAATCTAACTTAAGACTTGGAGAGGCACAACATCCAGTCCCACGGCCGTTAATTCATCACTGTGAAAGGGTAAACACACATTTCACCAATGATGAATTTTTCTGCCATGTCGGGAATTGAACCGGGCACCCTTAGCTCATTAGACAGATATGCTACTGACTGAGCTAACGTGTCAGATTTAGTAATACTTTATTATCAATAATTATTATTTCCAAATAGGTTTACACTAGTTACATTCTGCCAATGTTCGCAATAAAGAATCTTCTGCTATCTGTCTCTTTAGTAACCAACCGCCTCTCCTACCGCAGATAGGGTATAGTTGGCAGAATCGAACCATAAAGGGCTATTTTCTTCCTCGAGATAACCAATAATTATTTTTCTCTTTTTCATTGTACAAGTCATATATATATATTTTTTTCTAGATGTTCCCATCCTTCATCCAAACATGTGTGATAAGATTTTCTCCCTTTAAAAAAAGATGAAGTTTTATTCTTAGTATTGTTAGTGTCAATGATATGTTCATGTTAACAGACATTTGAAGAAGACCTCCACAGTCGCTCAGCTCAAATGGAATCCGTTCAGCGGACAGGACGGGATTTGGAAGCTAAGGCGACGGCAGCAGATGCTGCTATGATCAAGGCTCAGTTGTCCGAACTCTCGGGCTTGTGGGACAAGGTCACCATGTTGAGCAACAGGAAGACTGATAGACTAGAAGATGCTCTCAAGGAGGTATGGGTGTATTTTTGTGATTGTGGGGATTATAGGAGCTTTGATATCGTTACCAGTATTAAATGAAAAAAAGGTTTTTTTTAAATATATTTGAAAGGAGGTATAGGAAAGGCGGATAAAAACATATAAAAGGGACGAACACATTTTGGCTTTTACAATGAAAAGAAGAACCTAGGTTTGCTGTAGTGTTTCTGGGATATTTCTCATTTAATTATCTTGGTGAAAAAAAATAATTAGATAAATGTTATTTGCAAATGAATTATTGACCTAAAATAAACTGTACTTAAAATAAGATGAAATTAGACTGAAATATGTTGAAAAAACACTGAATTGTGCCAAACATTAATCATTCACACGTAGGACCAGTTTCATAGTCAGACTTAGCATGCTACACGTTTGGCACTATGCTAGATACAGGATGACACTAAACTAAATTCGAATGGAATGGGCCAGTTTTGCATATCAAACTGGCCCATTCCATTCTGGTTTAGGTAGCATAGTGCCGCGGCAAACTTAGTCTTAACTATGAAACTGGCCCATAGTATTACCTTTGGACAGGATATTTATTATTTGGCTAACCCTTTTATTTCATTTGTTATCCATAATTCTTATTTGATTAATTAATATGGGAACTTTTCTCTCTTTCTCTCTCTCTCTCTCTCTCTCTCTAGGCTGAACAACTCCACAAGTCTGTACACATGCTTCTCGAGTGGCTGAGCGATGCAGAGATGAAACTAAGGTTTGCTGGTCCTCTGCCCGAAGACGAACAGGAAACGCGCAACCATCTAGCGGAACATGAGAAGTGAGTGGCGTCGATGTCTTAGTTCAGTCGAATACACGCTTGTCTATGTCTGATTCCTGGCGAGTATTTATAGGAGCTTAATGTTTCCTTTCACCAGGTTGTTAAGTCGTAGTTTGATGTTGCGTTGTATTTTTTACTGAAATTAAGACAAAATAAAGCTGGTGATTATATTAAATTTGGAAGAAGTTACAGGAAAGGTAGATTGAAAACGTATGAAAGGAACAAACGCAATTTTTACCTAATTGCTTACTGTTATGATTAAATAAATAATTATTTATTTTTACAGTTTAATATTATTTCCTTGTTTACATTATCACTATATTTTCACAATACTTACTATAAATATTCTTCTTAAGTTTAAGTTTAATATCAACATTAAATGATTAGAAATCAATCCTTCTGCACAACCATAACGTAACCTTTCATATTTCCTCTTCAGGTTTATGAGAGAAATGGCAGAGAAGGCGCGAGAGAAAGATGCGACCATTGAGCTTGCCCAACGTATTCTTGCCAAGGCACACCCGGACGGTGCTACAGTTATTAAACATTGGATCACAATCATTCAGTCGAGGTGGGAAGAGGTCTTCACTTGGGGTTCTCAGGTAATGCCTAGCTATTTCTGAACACTTAGATATATATGTGTGTGTGTACACATTAGAGTTGGATTGAAACCCCACTGTTTTACAAATCCTAATCTCCACTTTACCTTTGACTCTCGAATGCAAATCATGGACAAAATTATAAATATAAATGTAAAACATAAATAGTAAGCCAATTTTTTTGTTTTTTAATTGCACTTAGCGGGAGCAACGTCTGACGGAACATCTTCGCTCTTTGCGGGACTTGGAAGGCCTTCTTGAGGAACTCCTGGCTTGGCTCGCCGGCTTGGAGGGTAATTTGATAGCTCTGGAGACGGAACCTTTGCCTGACGACCTGAAGACCTTGGAGGGTCTCATTACGGACCATCGGGAGTTTATGGAGAACACATCCAAGAGGCAGGTGGAGGTGGACAGCGTCTGCAAGTCGAGACAAGTGAAGCAACCACCCACGACACAGGCTACACAGTCATCCAAGGATCGTAAACTTTCCAAGCCCAAGACCTCCACACCTTCGTGAGTACAGAACCCATCCCCGCTAGGGAAAACATTCGACCAACTTTGATGAGAATAAAGCTGTCATCAAACTTATACATCTAAAGTGTTCCATAAGCTTGCCCAGTTATTAAAATATTAGGTGTGTGCAAAGCTTCCAAATCATATATATCAGTTCTATATAAAAAAAATAGATAGTGTAGGTATCTACCTAGAAACTTTAATTTTCAGATGGGCTGGTATTTAAATGTAATTTGTTATGTGCCTGACAAAGATGTCTTTGTAAGTTTAGAAATGTTTTGAACCCAATGCATCCATAGTGGTTGTAGAAGGGCGGAAGGGGTTGAATTTTAATTTTAATTTACTCGGGCATGTCTAAGAAAATTTAAACATCAATTATAGATTAACTCACCACATGTGATTTTTTTTTTTCAGTTTAAAACAAATTATGTTTCTTATTTTTTTTTTTGTAATACGAATTTTTGGGCTTAAAACAAATCGTAGTGGTTAACTTAGTAAATTGGTAAATTTTTGCATTTTCAACAAAAAAAAACGTAAGTGTTCACTTTTTATTAACTAGTTTACTTGCATGACGCACTTATCACACTTTTTATGGAAGATATTTCCCACACAGAGTTTATTTTTGGTGGTTTTCTAAAAGTTTTATCTCAAAAATAAGTGTAGCTCTTTATATGTTTGTGTATCTATTTTGTTTTAGTATTTTTTTTCTTTGTTTTATTGCATGTCTTTGTGGTTATTGTGTTGTTTTTTTGTTTCCCTCCCC
>CABFVX010000755.1:61043-107149 GCA_902151425.1 Timema shepardi | reverse complement strand
CCCCCCCCCCCCTTCCCTTGTGAGCAGTAAGGATCAGCAGGATAAGGATCGAGGATCCTCGCCTGAGCACGACATCCCGGCACGCAAGTCAAGGTGTGTTTATTACACTTCCTTTTCCCACCTCTTGGTTTCCTATGTTTGTTACTCGCTTGGTTTTTTTTCTTTTGAACATTTTATATATATATATATATATATATTCCCCCTTCTCTTCCCCTTATGCATGTTTATATTGTATCAGTGGATTCACATGTTCACCAAAAAACTAGTGCAGAACAGAAATGGGATCACGTTACGCGCTCTAAGCCAATCTTGAGATTCCCGCTTAATCGACGCGAGCTGTTCTGCATAGGCTCAACTATTCTCTACTTTGTCCACTCTGCTCTAGATGTTAGGCAAAGGAGAACCAATCAAATCTCAGAATCAGCCATCTCAAATCAGTACGCACGGGCATTTGTCAACGCATGCGCTCTACAGCCAGAAGCAAGCAGACGGCTTAGTTGGCCGTTGTGAGGAGATTTGAAATAACTCGTCAATGTAAAGCATGTTTATTGATGTATTGGATTGTGCCACGACACAGCGTTATAATTTGTAAGCAACCATTGGGACAATGATCTAAAATACGTGTCTATCCACTAGAAAATAAAATATGTTATTAATCAGCTATTTTAAAGCGTTGCAATACATCATGGGTCAACTTAAAGTCTGTGTGAATTACTGCACAGATTCTGCTTTCTATTTTCGGTGAGCGTGTGAATCAAGCTTAATACCTACGTTGTACCTCTTGTTCATTTTTCATCGACAGAAGTGGTTTGTTTTTGGACTAGATTCTTTTTTTGGATAAAATTTGAATCACACTCAAATGTTTTCAGAAAATAAAAACAAATCTTTAAAGTAAAAATCAGACTTATAGACATTTAAAATAAAAAAATAAGTTTAGAAAAAAAAAAGTTTTGCTTGTGCTGTACTTTGTCTACACTTGATTTAGTGTATTTATTTTTTTGTGTTTTTTATTTGTCTTTTTGTGCATGCATGCTTGTGTTTGTCCTTCACGTGTTTGTCTGTGTGTACCCCCAGCATGAAGCCAAGCTCGAGTGAAGTCAGCCTTGGACCTTCGTCGCGCAAAGGAAGGTTAGAATCTTTTCTCTCTTTTACAGTGATTATTAATATTTACTACTTTCATACTAAAATTTTGCTGGAATGGTGGATGTGTTTGGCTAGTAAGTATTATAAACAAATGGCACTTTCCAATATATTTTTGGTTTTACCGTCTATTTATTTATTTTTAAAGTTGGTATTGCGGTGGACCTGTCCTAATGTCCGAATTTTCACATAAATGAGCCATAAGTATTACTAAATTTGTTCACAACTAACAATTTATACTCTTATTGTTTATGTTAATATTCTTACAAATTTAGCTTTGAATCTTTTGAGTATCAATAATGATCCTTTTACTTGTTCACAGTTTCAATTAAAATATCATTAATAATAATCACATTAAAAAATTTATTCATCGTTGGGTTTTTAATTACTTATGAAACATTTATATATTAACCTAGTGCAAAGGTTGAGAAGTGCTACATTAAATTTAGTTGTTTTCAAAGTTTGTAAGAATCAAGATATTGATATTTTTTTAAATCACACTTGCTTCAAACTGAAACTGATACAAAAAATATTTAAATATAATCATTCAAAAGGGATAGTAAAGTATAGATTTTGTCACATTAAGAGGGTGGCCACTGATCGGGACAACCAGAAAGGAAAGTGTTTTTTCTTATATTACCGATAAGGTATTGTGTAATTTATGGTTGCCATTTGTAGTTTTTATTATACTGACATTTGATATGTGTGATGATTGACTACAGCTTACTAATGATTTATTTTTACTACTAACTATGCATTTATTTTAGCTTAATTAATAATTGATTAATCCATTTAGAAAAATCCTGTATCTAACCTTTTGTGTATGATTATATATCTTATTTTATTTATGATACTAACAAATTTTATAGTTCAAGAACTATTGTATTTTGTATTTTGTTACTTACACCTTTTGGAAACTCATTCCATTGTTTTATGTTATTTAATGTTCATTTAAAAAAAATATATCTAGGTTTTTGATTAATCTACACATAGAGTAAAAGTAGTCCAATAAACTTATATAAACACTTCCTTTAGTAAGGGCCCAGTTTTAAATCAAACATCATTGACTGGTTTTATTCACACTCAGGGGCCCAATAGCTAAATTATATTACAATTCATGAAAATTGATATAGAAAAAATAAGTGAAAGCTGAATGAATTAGTGAAAATTGAGGTAATAAAGTCATACAAGAGAAAGAGGAGAAAAATGTGGGAAGAATCCGATGCGGTGACATCTTATTCCTTTCTTCTGTCTTCTATTGTTAAAAAAAAAAATTGCCGCTTCTTTATACATTTTTTGCATTATTACCGTTATCAAACGAAAAAGGCCAATAACAGAAGAAAATCATTTTTAACTAACACCAACCTACGCCATTTAGAATTCATACAAGAACTGGTGAGGGAGGTGGGGGGGAGAGTTGTTCAAACTGCTTCCCTTCTGTTTCTGTACCTGTTTATATTTGATAAAGGAACAATGCTGAAATGTAAAAACTTTATTTGTGTTTAAATGTATCATGACTTTTTTTTATCATAGAAGATAGTAGAAAGGAGGAAGAAGATGTCATCTTGATGGAATGCATTCTTCAAACCTCTTTTTTCGATTTCCCAATGGGCTTTCTCTAGTCAATTTGCACTTATTAGTTTATATTCCTTATTTTGGTCAATTTTCATGTAATATTTTACAGTTGACTGTTTCTAAAGATTTGTAAATCATATTTAAAAAGTGTTTAAGCACAACTTAAAAAAAAAATTAAGTTTTCTTTAACTTATCTGTAATTGAATGAGATTCCAAACTTAAAACATTTTATCTACTTTTTTGTTTTTTATAACTAATTTGAAAGGTTTATTTTGTGTCTGATGTGATTCTTTATATTTTCAATAGAAATTGATAATTTCAACTAATCTGGATGATGACTAGCAGGGAAATATAAACATAATTGGAAGTACTCTTTATTCTGGTATATCAAAGGCATCACAAGCCTTCTAGTCTTAAAAAAAAAATATTTTACCTGATTTTTTTAAAGCTGTGGATTATTATTTACAAGTCTAAATACTATATCCAGACAAACTTTTGTTGTTGTTTATGTTTTTCCCTGATAGTATATTATCATTGTATGTTTGCAAACTATTCGCAAGATTCTAGTATTTTAGACCCATGCATACTTTTGTTCCTGACATGTTGAATAGAATTCTTAGTATCTATAGTATAATATAGTTTCCATCCATCTTTCCCCCTGTATCTTCTTCCAAATATAATCAGAACTTTTGGTATGATATAGTTATTTGTAGAATATGAATACATTCATCAGTCTTGTTTGTTTTTTTTGCCTGCCAGTATTCTACCATCAAACCTTTTTATGTCCTAACTTTGAACCTCAACAGTAAAATCTTTCACCCCATGCTCCAGTTTTTAATTCTCATTTGGTCTGGATTAACAAGCGCTAGACAGAACTAAGTACCAAACAAAGGTTATCAAAGTGAAGTATTGTAAGAACAAACTTCAATGGACTTAGAATTGTTATTTGTTAAGGCGACTTTTTTTTTAAAGGGTATTTATATATTCAAATAAATTTTACTATAAGTTATTGAAAATATGATCTCACTGTATAAATTAGAGTATATTAATAACATTAAAGTAACGTCATCTAAGTGAGGGGGGAAAAAGCAGTCAACCTAAAAGAATAGTTAGGTTAGGCCTTGGTAGAAAATAAATAAAACTTTCTTCTTCATATCTTCTCACTGTCTTCAGACGTCCATCTTTTGATCATTTTCACGAGTTTTTAAACTTCCGAAATATTCCTTTGTCATATTAACTAAGAAAAAAGTGGGTTGTATAAACACTAAGAGGAGGGTAGAAAAGCAAGGTCAAAACATTTACAAGGAAAATGGAGCCCTCTAACTTAACAATTAAAGCACATTGACAAGGATTTTAAATTTGATACCTTTGATACCCTTGATGTTAAGCTCTCAAATCCAAGGAAATAAAAGTTCTGGCATCACACAAAACAGCAATATTTAGAATTATAATATTTTTCACTGCAGCATAATTTTATATGTACACATATATAGTTTCCTACTTGTGATTTCTTATAACTGGCTACCACATAAATTAAATGATTTCTATAACTAAAGAGAAAGAGCCATACAAAATAATAGTTTCAAAATGAAACATATATATATATTTGTAAACAAATGCGCATAAAAATTTGTGAAGAGAATAAAGACATTTAGAAGCTCTTGTTTATATTTTTGATGGACAGACGCCGCTTCCATTAAAAAGAAACATATAAATGGTTATTTTCATAAGTTAGTGTTTCAATAATTTAGAAACGATTAGAAGAAAAACTTAATCATAAACAAAATTGTTTGTTGTGAACGTTTTAACTGCCAAAAGTGACCTTACAGACAAATAAAAAAAAAGATCGAATGCAGTGAAAAAATATCCAAATCGTAAATGTTGAATAGTTGAAATCAAGAATACAAATTGCGAGTCTAAAATTTAATAATCGGATAAAATAGTGATTGTGACATCCTTATACATTACAGTAATTTTCCTTTTACATAAGGTGCCATCTTTTGTAGAAAAGAATAGAACACTTGTATTAAGAAAGACATAAACACTATGTGTGTATTTTATATCTATCTTGATATTAAAAAGGAGTATTTTCTTACATTTAAAAACCTGTGTGGATGTAAAATTGATCAGAATATATAAGTATGAAGTGAGGGAGAAGAAATGAAGAGAGGGGGAAGCATATTTGTTTTTATGAAGGTTTAACTCAACTCTCCATTCAGATTAACTTCCTTCCCTATCAATTGCATCCGGCCTACATTTATTTAAAGTGTTTACAAATTGTTTTGGTAAATTTCTAAATTAACTATTAGGCTCTATACTTGCAAGCAAATAAATTCATTTATATTTATTGATAATTTAACAAACAGTAGCCCCATGGCTTCTTTGGTGCTGACTGACAGCTTTGAAAAAGTTACCAGACCAAATTATGTATCCCTACGCCGAACCATATGATCTACAAAAACATGTTGTAGCAGCTGTCACTTCTGACAGCCATAACTTAGGTATATACCTAAATGTTGACTGTCAGAATTGGACTTTATTCGACTTGTTGAGGTGATTGGTAATGTTTCTCATATCTCTGTAACTGTAGCAATTTGACAGCTGTTTACTAATTGTTTGTTTGGTGCTGACCAATAAAACTGTAGTGACTTAAGATAATACTAGTGCTGGTTAGTCAAAGCATGAAAACTTAACCATAACTGACCTTAACTTAACAAATTAATCCATTGAAGGTGCAAACCACTTGCCAAGGCTCAAAATAATATATCCAAAACAAATAATGTCTGCTATAGATTTCATGTTTGCACAAATACAATACAGTACAGTATATATTTTTTTTAAATTTGTAATATCTAGTGTTTATTTATACTCGTCAAGTTGAATTATATTTACTAACTGTATCTGTCGACATACATTGGCACAGCTATTTGCTCCTTCAATTTTATATATATATATATATTCAAGTAGTGTGAAGAAGTGATAGTAAACCTGTTCCCTTTTTATCCTGTTTGTATTCTGGTATGGTACTCTAGTGAGTTGCTGTCCCCCCTCTAGTGACTCCTCCACATTACGTGGTTTGATCCCCCCGCATGACTTGTAGTGTTTGTTGTTTGTAGTCGCGTGAGTCCTGGCCGAGAGAAGGCCCCCGAGCTGCCACACATTGGGCCCAGGTTTGCGGCGAGAGGAAGGTTAGATACACTCCTTCACTATCCTCTCATTTTGGTTACAAGTCTCAAAGGCTGTGATTTCTGTCGCATTCCATATCTCTTTCAACGGATCATTATAAAACAACAACAACAAAAAAAGTACAAACTTATCATAATGTTATTAATTAAAAAAATCTATACATAACTCGTAAGAATTTACTCTCAACCCAGGAAAACACTGTTGTCAATCTAGACAAATTAATTGAGAGGGACCTCCTTTGGTGGTTGCATAGTTTAAGGCGTCACTCTCATGTTAGACTAGACTGCTGATGATAGGGAGATCTTCGAGTTTACAATCCTGGTTGGGTGTACTGAGGGGGGTTAACAAAAAATTGTTTCCCACTCTCCCTCCATGCAAATGCAGGTATATTTAATCTAAATTCAACCTTGCTCATCTCTAACTCGTTAAGAGTAATTAGTATATATGCGTACAACCAGAACAGGTAGTAAGACGTGATGCTAAAAAAAATTGAGAGTAATTATTTTACATATTGACTCTAGGTAAATTTTTTTTACCTCATTCTTTTCTCATTTATTAGCAAATTATAAAATTACTTTTAAACACATTGTTAAAAATAAAACTCCTTAAGTATACTTACTCAATTGACACCAGAGTCTTTGTTTGAATATCAGCCAGACAAAGTCTACAATGATTTGTCTCTGTCAACAAGCGTCTTGTGTTTGAATGTATCCAAGAAAATCATTCGTTTGGTGAAGATAATCTGCGTTTTGATATGAGCATTGAAATGTGACTACATCCCAGCCTTATTACTTCATTTTTCTTAAGAAAACCATGTTTCAAAGGTATTTTTGGCTAATCTTGACTGTCTTGCTGTTTCATTTTGTATCTAATAATCAACCCTAAAACTAGGTAGGATTATTATATTTTCCTCCGCTAGTGTAAGTGGATTTCTCTGAGGTAGTGTTTTGGTAAGTTGAAATATAGATTTGGCTCTATTTGTCTTAAGCAGACCGATTAAATGTTGGTGGTTTACTTGTATAACACTTAAAGCATAATTTATTATTTGATATTTTTGTATATGTCTATATTTAGCACTCTTCTTCATACTTTACTCAATATGTTATACAACATGTCTCCTTTGTATATAATATAAATATTATTTTTTGTAATACGTTTGATACAAATTCTTAATTTCTCTATAAAATTACACCATTGGGAACATTCTTCCTATATTTATTCTCTTTTATTTTTAATCAACCTTCCTAAGTGTAAATCAACCCTTGCGTTTATGTAAAGTCATTCTGCAATAGGGTTTGGTGATAGCAAAAGGATCTTTACTATCTTTTCTGCAAACATTTGATAACACATTTTATTGATGATATAGTACTACTAAGCGCATACTAATTATTTCCAAAACTGGTGACCTGGCGGTCTAGGGGTAAGGTGTCAGACTTCTATGCTGGCGGCCGGGGTTCAATCCTCGGTCCCGGCACAGATTTATCTGATTACCAAACCCTTCCTCCACCTCTGACAAGACATCTTGTGAACGTGTGGAATGCCAGGCCTCCACCGTGGTTCGGATCCCACGTTAAACTGTAGGTCCTCCATTTCATCTCACAATCACCCTACCATTACACATTAGCGTAAGTGCGTACAACCCGAACGGGTAGTAAGACGCGGTGCTAATAATAATAATAATTATTATTTCCAAATAGTTTGACGTTAGTGACTTTCAGCCAATGTTTGTAATAAAGAACCTTCTTCTAGCTGTCACTTACCTACACTCCTATCATAGATGGGGTGTAGTTTTCAGATTCCCATTTAATTGAATGCTCAACTTGACTCAAGTAAGACTAGACTTGAATCATGTTTTCCTCTACTTCTATCTCGATATTTGAAATCAATATCCTCGTTACAAATCGTTTATGTTCGCCACCTACACAAGTAACACTTTCTGTGATTGGGTCAGATATGTTATTTAGTTATCTTATTGTGTTCAGTTTATTTCGAAAGTCTGCCCCCTGATTGGTAAATACATTTTAAGATAGCTCTCGATTGGTGAACTGGTACGGCCTATTACGATCCTGTAAAGTGTGAACAGAAGCAAGAATCTGGAAACAATTTATATGATTATTTCCAATATTAAAATAGATTACAACATGGCTTGGTAACTGTATTCTTTCACAAACAAGGTGACATTTACTGACAAAACACCCTTGTGTGAATATTTATATTCTATATTCAAAAATCGCATCATGTTAAATATTATTTACATTTTTAACATCAATAAAGAGAGTAATAATTGGTTCATCATTATTGTACATGTTACCATGTATATTATTTTTAACTTAAAAAAATGAATCAACACACTAATTTTCATAGTATGAACTTTTTATGGCCAATATATTTTTTAAGTTAAGAAAAAATTAATATAGTATTTTTATGTTATCCCTAAATCTTTGACTATAAAATCCAATTTTTATATCACTTTTTTTTTAAAAAAAAAGGAGGGGGTTCTAGAGCTCTAAAACAAATATCGCTGCAAGAATTGGTAAAAAAACAACTCTTTTTTTTAGGATTTGAGTCTTGAACATATACCTATTATTTTATTAACTTTATTATTACTCATTTCACACATCATGGTGTTGCAAAAGGACATCAATTGATGCGTGGAGGATGTACACTTGAGTTCAACAACAACTGTTTGTATGACCAGTATTATAATATTGTGGGATGTGCTTTGTACAGCAAAGGGGCCGAGCCCCAGTTCCGCAACCCGAGGGTGAAGCTGCTTTGGGACCGATGGCGCAACATGTGGATGTTAGCGTGGGAGAGACAGCGTCGACTCCAAGAGAAGTACAACTATCTTCTTGAGCTTGAGAAGGTCAAGAACTTCAGCTGGGATGATTGGAGGAAGAGGGTGGGTTCTTTTTTAATATATATATATAAAACTTTCCAAGTACTTAATAAAATCATCTTGGTCATATAAAACCAGATAAAAAAAAAACATTATTTGTTTGTAAACACATTTGAATTATAAAAGATTATTATAATATACCTTAAAACTGTACTTTTTAAAATATTTTTAAAGTAATATAAAATTATATCTCTTATATTTGTTATTAATTTTGTTGCTAAATATATTAAAAAATTAAAAAATATATACATACAAATACAACCTAAATTTCATACACTTTTTGTGGGTCTTGGTATTATTATAAACATGCTATATATGTTTCGTTTATAGTTCCTCAAGTTCATGAACCACAAGAAGTCGCGTCTCACGGACTTGTTTCGTAAGATGGACAAGAATAACGACGGCCTTATCCCAAGAGAAGACTTCATTGATGGCATCATGCGTACAAGTGAGTGCTTTCAATCCATGTCTCTTCATTTTTATATATTAATCGAAATATAATTCATTTCAAACACATTAAATATACTACAAATTTAGCTTATAAAGTAAACATTTCCAAACTTTCTGAAGGGAGGAACATGGAATCATTATAACATTAGCTGCTATGGCTAAGAGTTGGAAACAATTTTTTTTTTATATTTGGATTTTTCTAAATGCAATAACAAACATACAACTTGCTCCGGTGGCCGCGTGGTCTAACGCACTATTCTTGAAGTAGCCTAGATTGCCGATGTCGGAAAGATTGAGGTTCAAATCTCGGTCGGATGTACTGACGGTGGTTTTTCTGAATTGTTTTTTTCCATTCTCCCGCCATGAAAATGCGGGTACACCTCCTATTAATATGACCTTCCTAAACCTTAAAACCATTAGTGTAATTAGTATATAAGTGTATAACCTGAACAGGTAGTAGAAAGCAGTGCTAAAAATAACTTTAAAAAACATACATCTGCTCCAGAGTTTGACACGTCACGGCTAGAGATGAACGCAGTAGCAGACCTATTTGATCGTAACGGGGAGGGTTTGATCGACTGGCAAGAGTTCATCGCCGCGTTGCGGCCCGACTGGGAGGAGAAGAAGGCCCCTGTGGAGGCAGACAAGATTCATGACGAGGTCAAGAGGCTGGTGATGCTCTGTACTTGTCGACAGAAGTTCAGGGTGTTCCAGGTCGGGGAAGGGAAATACAGGGTAAGCAAGCACAAAGTGAAACATGATTTCCTTATTCTTTTAGTAAACTTTTAGATAAAGGGGATGAAGGAGGGTAACATAATCATGGTTGTAGCCAGAATTAAATTTTAGAAGGGAAGGGGGTTGGAGGGTGGGTTTAGTAAAATACAGGGTATTTTCCGTTTGTTTTTTTCCAAGAGGCTTGTCCTTTAGCTCAAAAGGGAGTCGGAAGATCCTCTCCAGTAAAAGATTAAAAAAATGGGGATGCCCCTAAAAATATTTGAATTAGTCGTTTTTTGGCAAATTGTTGAACTTAGTTCCTTATCAGACTAAAAAAATATAGGCTAAATTCTCTCAATACCCACCCCCACCCCTTACCCCTCCGGGTGTGTTACATTACATCTCACACTATTATTTAATTATTTTGAATTAAATGTGTTGGGTTTTTTTAGTTTGGTGATAGCCAGAAGCTACGCCTGGTGCGCATTTTGCGCTCCACTGTGATGGTGCGTGTTGGCGGAGGCTGGGTAGCTCTTGACGAGTTCCTCGTCAAGAACGATCCTTGTCGTGGTGAGTACTCGTCCCCATACTTTCACCACCCAGCGGTATTACTCGTCATAGTAACAGTTGGCGAGTCGAGAGCTGGTATCGGCTAGAATAGCCGGCGTGCAAGCTTTAGATTATTGACCATCGCACTCATTCTATTTGAAAACATGAAAAGTTATAAGGGAGAACTCACCGCAAAGCTGGTGGTGGGCTGTGGTTAAATTACGACTAGAAGTGTTAAGCATCAATATAAAGTCACACAGAGTATTTTTGTGATGTAAACCACTTAAATTGGGTCTCTTGAGGGGTCAATAACCTGCACACACACTAGGTGATTAATTTTTCACTCGTTAATCTATAAAAAAATAATACCTTTGTGAACTAAGGTATTAATAACTTAATTTAAAATAAACTTTTGGTAGATGATTTGTTTTTTTGCACCACTTGCACTTTTGAAACTAATTCAGAACTTTCTGAACTGTTATATTCACGTTTCTGAAAATAAGCCACATATTATCAAGCTGTTCAGTGTTCACATAAATGGCTCAGCTACACTTAAGTACCAATAATACATAAATTTCTGGAATTATTCTTTCGAGTATTTTTATAGTGTTTAAATAATAATGGCAGCACAAAAATGTGGTTAGTTGTATTTTGATGAACTTTTATTTAGAGCAGAATGTCTTATCAAACATATTTACAATTTATTTTAGCATTTTGGAATTTATAATAATCACATAAAATAAAACAAAACTAAATACTCTTATAAAATAGGGGACTTGATCGTTTAAATGTGAATGAGAGTCAATGTTTAAGGATTTAAATGGGAATTAATTATATCAACATTCCAATAGACAAAAAAAGCTCCAATAGTTTGTAAAATGTATTTTCCTCTTCAAAAAAATATGTGTTTTGTCTGGTTATTATAACGGCTTTATTATGACCAAAGACGGGTATATGATAAATATAGAGAGGGATCAAAAATATAACTTTATAAAGTTTAAACATATCTTGAATATGAATTTTCAACCATAATTTTAAAAATTAAAATAATACTTGAATTTCTTTATATTTTTTCTTAATTTGTATGATTTTTTTTAAAACTATTTTTAAACTTAATTCAGACTTTCTCTTTACAATAGCGTGAGCAAATTTGACATGAGAGACACCTTGGATTGTTGACTCTCTTTTATTATTGGATAATTCTATCCATATAATTTCAGTTGGTTCAATTAAAGCCCAGACCTACGGTTATTAAAATATACTTTCAATTGAAATATAAGCGTATAACCCAAATGGGTAGTAAGTTACAGTGCAATCAAAAATATTGAAATATAAAAGTTTATTCTACTAGCTATCTACAAACTGACTGATACTAGACATTATTTAATTAACAGAATATTTTTAATGGTTCATTGATTTATATATTTATCAATAAACCATTAACGACTTAATGGTTTTAAGAAGGCGACCTTTAAGATTTTTTTTCTTTTCTTTTAGCAATGCCAATATTTACACCTTTATACGTTGGGCTGGGTCAGTGCCTATGGTATGATCACTAGTATTAGGGTCACTGTTTGTTTATACCAATGGTTTGAAATCCATTGTTATATTTCAACTTCCAACTTAAAATACATTAGTTTAAAAACAAAAGACAAATGTAAATTGAAAAAATAAAATTATCGGCAAAAGATAGTTAGCATCTATTTGATTGGCTGGCTCAGCCCCACATAATATTATAGTAAGCTAAATTATCAGAAATAATTTATACAAACCGAGTTCACTATTTGGAGACTCACTAAAACTAACAATAAAACATCTACAGATATTTTTTTTACGATTCTGAATCATATTGGTTTAAATAATGTCAATGAAATTAGAAGAAGAAAAAAACTCGATCAAAATACTAGTAGTCCTATTATAATAGTATTTATCGTTATGTCGTGGTGTGAGCAATACCACTGGGAAATAGATATGAACTAATTATTAATACCATATCCATATATGAACATTTTTTTATTTCTTTTGATATATAAAATCTATGTTGTATCTCGCCTTCAGATTATTACAGTTTAAATAGTTAAATATTGAATTTATTAACTAAACAATTATTGTTGGTATGTGAGAAGCATAATTGGGGAGAATTAAAAAAAAAATTACTCTCTGAATAAAGTTTGGATCAATGTATTTTGTGTTTAAACACTTTGTTTACAAATAGATTTTGAATTCAAATTTGTTTTAAATACATTCTTAAAAAAACAATTAAATTTTTATCTCATATTTCTCTAGTAAGGTATTGCCCGTTTTCTACTAAATGGTTCATTTGGGGAAATGTCAAAGTTCACCTCATGTGATTTATGGTTTATGATTGAGATAAACATTAAATTTTGATTAACGAAGGTAGTAGGTCAAAATATGCATACTTAGCAATAAAACTCCAGAAACACAACACAATAATTCTAGACATAACACTTAAGAAACACAATAATTCTAGACATAACACTTAAGAATGTCCATTGCTATTACTTTTCCATCCATCACAGTTTCCAGCCTGTGGCCTGGGTCACTGTAAGGTGGTACGTCTACCTTGAGTTGTTCCACTATGACGTAGCTCATAGAACAGGACCATAGTGTAGTCTTGTCAAGATAAGACTGCTACCATTCAGGGTAGATGGAATGTACAAGCCAAACTTTACAATGACTTGTTCTTTAACTTTGTTGTTAATTCATACTTGGTTCTTAATAAAAACAACCTAGCATTACTCCTCCGAAGGGACTGGTTCGGAATATCGGTAGAACTAAAAAAATAAATATCATAAACCAATCAATAAATTAATTAACATAAATAAATATGTTAAATACAAGCTTAGAATGCTTTTTGGTTTTGAAAATTTCCGTTATAACTATATTTTACTATTAATTTTCTTGTCTCTCATTTTTACAATTTACACGAAGTAGTTAACACGTTTATTTCCTAATGGATTATTTTATTTTGAACAGAGTATTTTCTTATTTTTAAAAACCATGTTGCTACCTGAATTGTATTTGATTTAATTCTATGTATAGCTTATCTCTGGCAACTAGAAAATGTTCACACATTCATTTGCAGTGAATATTTCTGTTCACTTTAGCAGCCATTTAAAAAAAAAGATATCTAAAAATTTGTTTTTGCCTGAGACAAGTTATACAATATGTTTGAATTTAAAATTATTTCTCCAACATGTTTATGTCCTCCAAATGTCGGCTTCGAAGGTGAAGGCCACCTATACCAGACTAACTTTGGTGGTGCTGGTATTCATAAATAACCTCCCCCTATAGTCCTCTTTATTTGTGTTAGCAATGTTCCTCATTTCTTCCAGTTTTATTTCAGTTTTTTTTTTATACATGTAAATGCCATTCTGAACTGAATAATATAAAATATTATATAGAAGAACTTAATAATTTGGGAGTTTAAGAAACTGTCACATAAAATGTCGCTAATAACTTCATTCAGAAGTTAAAATAAAGAACACCTTCTCTTTGAACCTTACATCAAAGCATTGTTAACTAAAATACTTAACAATTAATAAAACGTGTAGCTTTAATTCAATAGTGGAGAGAATTGTAGTAATCAGATAGGATAACCCTGGTGATACAAAGTAGCTAGTAATATGATGACTAATAGTTGGAAAGGTTTGTTGGGGTAATGTTGTCTTACTAATATTACAAGTTGCGTAAAAGCATATAGCCTTTCGAATTTTAAGAGTATACACCATGGATTTAAGTTTCTCTTAATTGTTATAGATATATTTTTATTTCTAAGTTACGGTTATAAAATGATAATGCATTGTTTAGTTATAGTCTGCCCTATGTTGTCACAAGCATTGCTATAATCTTACTATACATAGTAATAGTTCAACAAGTTTGATCGTGCGGTTTCATACATTCATATATTTTATTGCTCTTAACAATTGATTTGGGGTTTCTGCCGTATTAAAATATTTAATTTAAATATATCTTCAAGTTGTATTTAATACATCTACTAAAACAATAATAAGTTGTTTAAATTGTCTTATTTTACGAATTAAATCACATGCGATTTTATGTTATTTTAACAAATTAGATCATATACACTATTTTACATTTAAGTTATTTATTCAGGTATTTAACAATAATTTTATTTTAGAATATAATTTTGATAAAAAATTAATCCTTACTATATTTTAAAAATTGAATTGGGTAATATATTTTGTCTGCTCTATTAGAATAATTAATTTAATGAAAAATCCTGGTGTATCTCTTAATGTGTCATATTGTAGTTTCCATTGATGGACAACCAATCATGCATCAAATATTGTTCTACTTGTCACAGCTCCTGAGGTACTTACAGCCGAGGTTTTTTTTAGGAATAATGTTTGAGTATTATATTTTGCATATAATTTATTTACTTAATAAGAAATATCTTAAGCTTGTTGCTTTGGTTGTTTGTTTTTTGTGGATCATTTTGAGGTTGAAGAAATTGCAGAGGATGCAGAAGCTTTGAAGGCTAACCCAAATAATAAAAATCATATTATTTTTTTTAACACGGATTTATTCAAAATATATATAAAACACTAACACTATCTTATTTCCACTTTCTTCACGTTTTAATATTCGTTTCAACTATTGTAAAAATTGATTTTGTTTCTAATTTAATATCGTTCGGAAACCAATGTTTGACCAATATTTATTTGTTTAAAAAAACATGAATTAATCTTTCGGGATCTTTAAAAGCTTCCAAGTCTGCTGCATTTGTCCGTAGCGTTATGTAGAGTTGTAACAACTGTAGTCATTAACAACAGTCTCTTTCTTTCTTTCTTTACCTCTTCTCCTTTCATTTGTACTACATCATCAAACAAAAAACAAACACAAATTCCTAACCGTTCCTTTCTCATACGTTTTGCTAAATAAAAATACCTCAACAATTCTCTAATTAATTTAAATTATTATTTATTAATATCTCTTTATGAGCCAATACTTTTAATTATTTTTCAAACATTTTTTTTTTATCACCTAACTTTATAACCACAATCTTGGCACTTTTAAGTTGTAATGCTCCCCATCCCCGATCCCAACAAGCCGGAACAGCATGAGCCATGGTGTCCGCTCAGCGTCATCTCGCTATGGTGTAAGGAACCGTCATAACACATTGGGTGCTGGGTGCATGGTTTGGTTGTGTTTTTCACATTTTTGTTTTTATTTGCCATATATGTGTTTCTTAATCTTATCGTCCCCAAAATGCTTTGATGAACTTTTTTTTTATTACATTGGTAGTAGTTTTTTTATGAAATAATATCGATTTTATTAGAAAAATTAAAGTAACTCATTTTAAATCTACTTTTGTTTGAAATTTTTTTATAATGGATTTATGATTCCAAAAATATTTGGTTTGATTGAAAAAAGGTGTTTTTTTAAAGAATAAGTTTCTTTGAGCTTTTTTATTTAAATCTTTTAAGGTTTGTGTTAGTTCCCCTATTTGTTAGTCGCATAAATTGAGTTTTTGTATGTATCGAGCACCAGTAACTTTATCACTAATTTGATATGTGTGTATTAACATTGATAACAGCACTTTTCATTGTTTGTGTTCATTTTTTATGCTTATTTGTATACTAGATTTTTTTAACTAAAATTTTAGTTGCTAACAAAAAAAAAATTCTTCACAAACTTGGCTATAAATTTTTTCAACGATTTTATCAAACCTTATAATAATAATAATTTTTATCTGTATTACATTTTTTTTTCTAGTGTTATATATTTGTTTTGATTTTGCTAAAACTAGGTGGCAGCACTGTGATATTTTTTTAAGCACGCTGGTGTGTGCACAAGCTCTTGTCTTTTACATCGCACTGGTATAAATTGTGGAAAAAATAATTTATAAAAAGAGTAATGTAAGTTTTTATTGTATTAATATAAAAAAACCACACAAGATAGATATCTGGTGGGGGAAGTAGGGGGGGGAATGCAATCTATATTGAATTCCATCATCATCATCATCATCATCAACTGTTTCCAGCCTGTGGCCGAGTCAGTTTAGTAAAATGTCTCCATCTTCCTCTCTTCTTTCAGTAAACACACATTCTCTTATCAGCTCTTTCTTGGCCTCCCATATAGTCTTTATCTTACATACTTCATTTTTTCCATAATTTTCTTTATTATTATCGTTATTATTTGTAATACTACCTGTGTGATATTGAAGTATAAATTGTTGAGACCAAGGGCAATATAGAACGTTAGTGAATGCTTAGCGGACCAATAGTGTGTTCCCGAGCACATTATCGCTCCACTTTTCAACCTATGATGACACATACAAACCCACGCTAGTGTCCACTTAGACAAGTTCTTGCATACGCCCGAAACAGTAGCTTTCATCAGCCAAAGGTGTCTTCCAATGAATTTAAGCACGGACCGAACGTCGGAAGACTTTCCCGCCACTGTCATCAACCAATCAGTTCTCAAGTCAATTGTAAACTTTTTGCAAAAGTTGAGATTTAAACTGTTATAGGGTTTTGTTTTAATTTATACGCCAGCATTACTATTTTTTTAATATAATAACTATATCTTCTGATATATTGTAAAAAGCAATAAAATACTATATTTATATTAAATAATTACTATCAACAATAATAATTTAAATAGCGGCCACTTTTTTTATTATTATTTATTCCACAATTCATTTATTGGCACTGCAACTATTTATTGTTTGCTTGTTAATAACATATTTTTGTTATTTAATGTTTGCTCTAGCAGAATTGGTTTTTTTTTTTTGTTGCCGTAAAAATATATTTTACCCATTAGGCCTTTCTGTAGAAGTGACAGCTACTAAACACATGTTTTTGCAGATCATATAGTTCGGCGTAGAGATACATAATTTGGTCTGGCAACTCTTCAAAGCTGTCAGTCAGTACCAAAGAAGCCATGGGGCTACTGTAGCTGATTTCATTAGGTTTTGCTGAATATCTTTATGTAGCATGATTGTAGTTTTGAATTGCACTTTGGGTAAAAGTCCTTGTGATGTGGGATCTCCAGTCTCCAATATACATTATTTTGGTTGGTAACAATCCAAGGGTGTGCTATCATCAATTTGTCGAGTTTAGAACCAACTAGTTGTTAAAATTAAATGTAACAGAATTGGCAATAACATGGTACATCTTGTTTTCTTTATATTGTGTGCTTGGCACAGCATTAAAATATATATATATATATAGTTATATTAATTACATGCGTATATATATATATGTGTGTGTGTGTAATTAATATAACTTGATAAACACAACCTTCACAACTATTGTCTTCTGCACTAGGCCCAGTGTTGCCAATACACTCACAACACTTTATATGTGTATTTAAAAAAAATATATATTACACATACAAAAATACTCTATTTTTAAGAAATAAAAGGACAAACAATATGGTTATTAAAATAAAATGGAAACACAAATGTAGACTTTACAATGCTGCCACTGTACAAAAATAAAAGTTGCACAATCCTTTAATATCAAGTTTTATTTTTTGAAATTTTTCGGGCGGCTGAAAATTCAAAATTATAAAAACCAAACAAGGGAATGAAAAGAAAAATATCAAAGAACAAACTATTTAGAAGGTAAAGAAAAGTTGTATAAAAACATATATAAAGAAATAAACACAATAGGTTTTTACAATGAACATAAGAACACAGTTTACACTTTAAGTTGCTACCATTGAACAAAAAAAAGGCAATGGCTGCCCTTCTGTCCAATGACAGCAATGTGTTCTTTTCATTGTGTTTGTTCCTATCAATCTTTCCTGTACCTTCTAAATATAATAAAATGTGCCTCATTAAGCAATAAGAGGTTTTCCTTATATTGCTATATTTGCTTACAAAATATTTAAACTATATTTAATGATATTTGAGGCATTTCATTAGTAAATAAAACCAATTATTGATATTTTGGTAGCACACTCTTGGTACTCTTATCATATCCTCACCCCCCCTTCCCCCCCCCACCCCCCACACCTTTTTTTTTGTTGTTGTTTTGTATTGATTGTTTATTTTTTTCATCTCCCTCTCTTTGCCCCGCCTCTTGACATTCCCCCTTCCCCTCCTGCTATGGTTGTGCGCTATTCAGCCAAGGGTCGTACCAACATCGAACTGCGGGAGCAGTTTATCCTGGCTGACGGTGTTTCTCAGAGTATGACAGCCTTCAAACCAAGGACAAGCCTCGGCGGTACGCAGCAGCGGTCTCAGTCCGTCACCGCCGCGGGGCCTATCACCAAGGTTTGTGAAGGGGCTTCCCCCCTTCCTCCTACTAGACCCCCATACCACCAATACCTCCTATTATTTATTATTCTCTCAGAAAAAAAAAACAACTTTCATGGAGTTTGATTAGGGAATGAGGCATTGATTTTGCAAGTAATTCTTTTCATTTAAATGTTTTTTTAAATGTTTTTTTAAATGGTCAAGAAATAATTAAAAAAAAACTTTTTAAACTATGGTAACTTCATGTTTGTAATGGCCCTCGATACTTTTATATCCATTTAGTGTGGGTCGTGCTATTAGGAAGTATTTCATTTTTAAATAAACATTTTGATTTTCTCTCTCTCTCTTTTTTTTTTTACAATTAATTCCAACTTTCTGTTGCTTAAATTTGAAATCAAAATTATTCTACAGTAAAAGATCGTAGTGATCCATTATTAATAAATGTTCTATAACTCATTAATATAATATTAATTAATGATATTTAAGACAGGGCTTGAAAGGTTTAGAGAAAACATGGCTGGACCACAGATGACAAAGTTTGAGGATTTCATTTCTCCTCAAAGTTTGCTCACCACATAATAATTCCATGGTGCGAACCCGCAAACAATCTATACCAACCGCTTCCATTAGCGATGATAGTGCCATCGTTTATGGTTAGACGGTATCATTTGGTCAGCACAAGTTCTTCGACCTTTAATCTTGGTTTTCTAAACCGGATCTGCCACTTATTCAAGTAGCTCCTCGTTTATCGGGGCTGAGTATGACCCCCACTCCAGACTCACCGCTTCACAGATAAATTTTTGTAAGTATCGGGGATCAAACCCGGGACCTTTGGATCACATAGAGACAACTATCGATACAGAAACTAAGATTAGATGATTGAAATATCGCCATAATATGAGTTGCGCGGTGTGTATTAAAAATAACAATGGCCCTATCATATCTTCTAGTAATTTTGCTCTTTCCACGCTCTTATCTTTATTATAAATTAATATTAATTCTTGAAAATAGTGTCCTTTATTCTATTTTACAAAGAGTAAATAGAAAACACCAGATTTAAATATAATTGATATCTTGGAATACCTTCTAATTAGAAAGAGAATAAAACTGTACTGGCTTGCCATTTAAACTACCATATTTTATTTTCAATTTTTAATTCATTATTGAAAATTTCAAATGCTCATAAATTAATCTCCATCAAGTTGTTTATTTTTACCTGTGCTTTATCAATTCTCTTCTCTTTCTTTGCCTTCTCCTTCTGTCTTTATCACCAATGTGACTTTATGAAAAACGTCATAAAACACATTTGTCTTTTTAAAAAAATGCCAACTTCCATCTTAGCGTCATAATTATTTATGTCTTTTTTTTTATAGTAAAACTTGTGATGTATCAGAAGCACTTTTTTTTTATGCTTCTCTGCATCAGATGATCATTTTGATGTTGGCATTAAAAAAAATATTCTAAGGAAAGCAATTATTTGTAAGCAAGGTGATTTCATTTTCTACACAATGCATTATATTTTATAAAGTTTGGTGTGTTGCACTTTTGGTTTGCTTAAGCTAGTTTGTATATTTTCTTTACAGAGCACTTTACACTGTACATTATTTTATAAACTATAATTTGTTTATTACACCAAGTCACTTGTGTATAGTAGTATCGTGAAGGGGTCACGGGAACAAACTTTATTGATAGTTCTGCGGTTTCGTAATGAAATTACATTGCTTATAATTATTATTATTATGGGTTTACAAGCCTATGTACCGCGCAGATTTTGTAAATATAGTGTGTAAAGAGATTTAAAACCATTTCATTTTATACAAGACTATTTTAATAACGGCTTATGTATTTGATAGATTGCGCAAAAAATATTATGGTTTAATATATTTTAGTCAAATCTATGTTGAAATTTTGAACTAAAAATTATTAGTTTCTGTTACACCTATCTATGTTTTTATATTTAATTTAATGAAAATTTTCAACTACTTTGTTAAATATAACTAAAACAATGTAGGGCCCCATTTGAAACAAAAGTATACTTTAGCTTTTGCTTTAAAGATTTGAAATAATATATTTTTTAGAGGCAGTTTTTTTAATTTTTAATCAACATATTTGTTGAAAATTGACTTGCCCTCTCTCTCTCTCTTCACACATCTATGTTGATGAACCTGTGCTGGTACATAGTGGTAACAGGAACATAAGATCCACTGCTGGGGCTTGGTGAGGTGTCCGTCCCCTGTTCTCAAGGTCAGTAGTGACTTGCATGACTTAAGATGACATATGGGTCTTGGCGAATGTGTCTTGTCTTATCCGTGGTATGTTGCTATTTGGTGAGGCTAAGACCATCTTATCCCAAGGTAAGATTTGAATCATGGGAATATTCACTTAGCCTTTAATTGTTAATAGAAGGACACTTTCAGAGAATTGTCGTTAAAAATGACGACATTTAAAATGAAGCACATCACGGTTACTTTAAAGGTTACATCAGGATATTCCTTCATCAAGAACAAGCTCTTTTCTTATGAAGAACTCGCCATATGTGTCTTGAAATTACTCTGATGTGTTGTATTTTAATGTTGACCTTTGGACCGACAGTTTTCTGGTGAGGCTGTCCACCATGCTCTTATCTGCTCATTAAATTAAACATTGAAAGTAGGATAGAAGGGCCAAGCCTACACACCAGAAAATTGTAGACCTCAAAAAGTTCACAATTAAAACACAAAAAAACACATAATTATGTAATTTTTGGGGTACATCAGTCCCCTTCTTCAGGAGAAGAGAGTAAAACACAGACTGGACCACGGCAGCTTGGCTAGAGGTAGGTCGTGGCCACTTGGATACTGTTGTTGCCTGTTCCTTGATTATTTTAAAAGATTTAGGCTTGGAATCAAGAATCAGGTAGTAAGAGTATCTAAGTGACCATGATCAACCTCTAGCCATGCTGCCATAGTCCAGTCTGTGTTTTACTCACTTCTACTTAAGAAGGAGAACTAATATACCTTGAAAATTACATAATTATATAATGTTATTGTGTTTTAATTGTGAACTTTGAGGCCTACAGTTGTCTGGTAAGCGTGTAGACCTTGCCCTACTAACCTTCTTTCAGTATTTAATTCAATAAAGCCATTTGGTAGCATTTTTCTTCTATGTATGCTCATTGTAATTTATGTACAAAAATTGATAAGTGGTAAAAGTTGAATATTCTTGTGTTTTTAATGAAATCATAGTATTCCATTTATTATTTTTATATGTTTTTTTTGTCATATAATTTTATTTTATTTTTGCACGAGTACAATCTTTATACCTCAGGAGATGCGATCATGTTTTTTTTTAACTACAATTTTGTTTCTCCGAACTTAGCTCGATTTATTTATATTTGAAAAATACGAAAGATGAAATGAAAATCAAACCTGTTTATTTGGAAGGATTCTGTAACCATCGGGAGTTGCAAATATCTTTATTCCAGGGGAATTCTAGGAGTAAGAGGTATTTAGCTTTCTTGTATATTATCCACAGAGCAAATATGTTAGTAATGAATTTTTTACAACACAAAAAAAACAACGTTATTTCAGTTTGTCAACGGAAGTCTACGTCAACGTCAAACCAGGCCACATTTAAATCACTCTTGTTAAGTCTTGACGTACACAATTTGTAATTGAAGACATTTTCAAACACTTGCATATAAACATCACATAAGGTTTTTCAGCAATTGTCATAAAATAGTTTGTCTCTTTTTTGTTTTTGTCAATATTTTGTGCATACAAATAGCTGGAAATATATAAAACCAAATTATTGGGTACAACTGAAATATATAATTTTAAACATATTTGATATATTGCTTTTCCAGATATTTTTATGAGAAAAGGTTTATTTGATGGAAACTGGTTAACTAAAGAGATTTTAACTTGGGACAAATGGTGAATTTATTCAAACTGATGATTTATTGCAACCCTTTGACATTCTTCCCCCGAACAATACCTCATTTGAGCACTCATGTTGGATCACTCAACTATTGATGACACCTCGAGGGAGTGATTCACACATGAGCTTATTTCTTATCCCGCCACACCCTCCTCACACATTCTTACAGCGGAGGAGTTCTTGAGCCAACTCATGCCCATCTTTGAGAGCCTGCGGCAGAAAGAAGAGTTGCCGTACTCGTACCCATTGGCCATGGGCAGTGGGTCACACACACCCTCGTACCACTGGGTAAATACAAACACTGATGGGCCCGGAGGTGACGCTCCGAGGCTGGCTTTAGTCTTGCTCCCATTCCTTCACTCTAGGGGCAGTGATTAATTAATAAGCTGACCACAATTTTAAAAAATGTATATTGCACTACGTATACTACAATGAGCCCTTTAAAAAAAAAAAAAAAGTTATTTAATATGTATTTGTGCTTGTCATGAATTTAAACTTATTGGTACCTACCTACATTAGCCATAAAGCGCACATTTCAAAGTATTTTGTTTTAATCTTTGTTTGGGCCCCCGTCTAATACCAGACGCATCTAAGCTTTCAGATAAATTATTTGAAGTATTTTTTTTTTAGTTTAAATATCACAGATACATTTTAAAACCAAATAATTTAAAACAAAGTGGTATACATCTTTTGAATTTTTCTGTGTGTCCGTCTTTGTAATATCTTCAAAAAAATAATTATTTATAACTATGAACACTTAATATCAGATTGTAACTATAGTAGTTTTTTAACCAAAAATAATTTAATGCTTAAAATAATTACAAAATTAATATCCTCCCTCTAAGTGAATGCTGTTTTAGGATCTAAAAATCTCCCCTCCTGTTTTTATATGTTAGATTGTGTGGTGGTCGTTACTTGCGCTATTCTTTACAGATAAATAAAACATCACAATACAGTACTTTAATTTATTACTTTGGTCTGCCTACCATCACTATTTAAGGAGACTTCAATTTGAATAAATATACTAAAGAGTCTTCATATTGCTAAATTTATTCCATTGTTCTTTATTTAAATTATTATTTATTTTTAATGAAAATAATCTTCAGGGCATGTCAGAAAATTCGGCTCAATTTTATGAATTGTTGGCACTTCAAATACTTTCGTGTTATATGATCTATCATAACCAGGGTCACACAAATATTAAATCCAAAAATCCATATTAATAAAAATAGAAAACATATATGTTTTCAAAAATTGTTAAGTCACTCATTTACTAAACTAGATAAAATATCAATTAAAAAAAATGTGTTGCATGATATTGCTCTTTTAATATTCTTCACTTGAAAAAGTGCTTGTCATTCTTGCATCTGTAACTGAGCCACTGTTGCCAATTTAACTAATCCCTCGTCATTTCTGGCGGAATATCAAGTACGTGGCTGAGATACTCTTTCAATGCTCTTGGAAATTTAAATGATGGGTGTTTTGATTTTCAGTAGCAATTTTATTTCACTAAACAAATTTAACAACTAGAATTGTGTCGAATCCGATTCTTGAATTTGATTCTACAATTTACCCTTGAATCCGAATCTTGGAAAAAATTATGGACTTAATAGGAACTCTTAATTACAGTAGGGCCCCCATATCTGTGGGTAATACGTTCTTAGATCTATCGCGGTTACGTGAAACCACGGATAATACCAAACTATTACATAACCGTAATGTTGTATTCATATGACATACATAAATACAGTAAAATTTAATTGATTGAATTCACAGTAAGACATTGCCAACTTTAAATAAAGTTCTTAATAATAATAATAACTTGTACTGTACACTGCGGTATACTTACTATTCTCCATTCTTGCTGTGACAATCACAGATGATGATGATGCTGATATGGCATAATTCCCACGATGAGAAGATGAATGTGTAGGCATTGTGACTTATAAACCATTTTGTTCTTTAATTAAATGTAAATAAAATTGGGCAGCAGCAAACTGCGTATACTGGATCAGCGTATACAGAGCCCTTAACTGTATAATAGAAAATAAAAAGGTTGACAACACTACCACTGCTACAAATTCATATCTGGACGATACATTTAAGTGGAAAACCAATTTAAACTGAAATGGAGCTGCATTGTGAATTTTAATCTGGTTTACTAAATTTAATAATATTATTTTTAAATTGAAAAATGACACATGGATACGGGAACCGAACTTGGGACCTCTGGATTAGTACGCCACTCACTGAGCTATCCATTCTTTACCCGTATTTTAAGGCGGAGTATGTAACGGACACGCGGAATTTATGAAGTAAACACTTTTTTAAAGATAAATATTTACCATTTTTATTGGCTTAATTCGCATTTGAATAGTTATAGCTAGTAATTGATAGAAGGAACAGACATTTCCTGATTCGTAGGGACGATATTAAAGGGCTCATTGTAATAAAAGTACAATTTTATTTGTGTGATCATTCGTTGACATTAAATTCGCACAATTTAGTGCGGGAGGTTATTTAAACAACAGTTAGTGCTGATCTTTTGTGAAATGAATTCTAGCAAGACTTAGGCCAGTCGAGACTCGGTATGTGACAAGAAGAGGTTTCATATTTGAGAGTTGGCAACCCTTCTCGCTTCAGTCTTGTGGTGTTTGTTTTCCTGTCTCTTGTTAGACTTGGTGTGTGGCGTTTTTGAGCTTTCACCCCTCGAGACCAAATAGCATCTAATCCCCCACAACACCCCCCATGTTCGGATTGTTTAAACAGTTGAGGTGTCACATTGGATGGTTTTTATTAAGGAAGTTAAGAGTATAAAATTACAAACTAATACAACCAGAGCTACATATTTTTCTCATGAAACAAGAGGAAATATATATAAAGGGGATTTAGCATGCCTGCTCTTTCTAAATAAATTTATTATATTAGTAAATGAATTTGAGATTAACTAACTAACTGTCAGGTTATGCATAATCTAGAAAATATATCATATATTATATTATATACATGATAGGTTTTTTGTTTAGCAATTTTCGCTGAATACTGTGGGCAGGATTGTTAATTTCTTACTAATTTAATCGTGTGATGAAAACATTTTTTAAAATTTATTTATTTGTTAATCATTGCGTCTTTTTAACACCTGTTCAGGCTATACACATATATGATAACTTATCTAGTGGGTAAGTATAAATAAGGAAACATTGTAGTGGTAATCTACCCGCATTTGTGTGGAAGGTCGTGTGGGAAATCGTTTTAAGTAAAACGACCTTCAGTGAACCCCATCGGGATTCAAACTCTGATATCCCGGTCCGGCGCGAGAGTGACGTCTTATAGGCCGTTTCAGCCAGTGAAGCGAGTGAAAACGTTCATAATGCGTTGTAGTAGTATTTCACAGGAAGACTGTAGAGTATTGAACACAACAAGCCAATAAACCAACCAACGAGAGACCTGACTGTGCATTCATTGGCCCATCTTTTCTCTCATTGCAACCTTGCTAGATACTGCCCAACTTCCTCATATGTCTACATAGAAATCCTCGCAGTACAGTTTCTTAAATCTAAACTACCTGAAATTTAATATACTTCGTAACACCTACAATAGTGGAATGGCTTCACTCCTAAATTATAATTGATATGTTTTTCCTTTAATTTCTCGTTTTTTCATCTAATAATCCCATTTTATTTGTACTATAATTTATTTCATACCCTATTTAAGTTTACATAATCTTATTTCTTATTTGAGTTAAAGGAAGGGCCCAGATTAATGTGACAAATCATTAAACGGTGGGTTTTAGGTAAAGACAAGTTGTTTTAAAAACATTTAATATAGTAATCTTTGATCAAGCTAAATTCATTTTATGTGTCAATTATTAATTAAGGACACTGTTATATACAATATTAATGCGTGTGCGATTTCGTTTCTTGACGTATTCATCCTAATATATAGATTTGTTATTTTGACTAAGTACAAAACTGTTCCTCATAATTAGTTTTTTTTATGTAATGGGTCATTCTGAATCATTTGAATATATTTCTTTTACACCCTTTAGCCCTCCTCCCCTTCCCCCCTTATTTTGTTTGCCTTTTGTGTGTTGGCTACATTGTGTAAACGTTTNCCCCCCCCCCCACACCCTCCTGCTCTTTTTGAACTGACCTGCTCAGCATGCCTGCCATGAAAAACTAGTGGTAAGTTACTAGTATAAACATGATGATGTGGTAAATTAAGTGTTGGTAAGTCGCGCCACTAATGGAACCACATGTTGTCGTTCCTTATTGCCTTGTCGCGCAGTTGTGGTGGTCACAATGGACGAGCGGCAACAGTTGGTGCCGCTGACTCTAGTCTCGAGGGTGAGTTTTACAGGAGTATAAACGCTAGAGATCTATATGTACGGTATGCTTTATAACAGTGTGTCGTAATGGTAGTTCGAAAGCACTAACAGTGGCCAGATATGATTATTAGTGTAGAAAATGGTGAAATGCCCCAGAACTTAAATTTAACAGAAGCAACATTTTAAAACAATTTGCCATTTCTCTTATTATAAAGTGAAGCCTAATATTGCAGAATGTATCACATGCTTTAATTGGGTATTTACATTGCTACACATTGTGAATAAACTGCAAATTATACTTTTGATAATATTTTAGAACCTTTCATTTAATTTCTTTGTGTACTCTCTTAAAATTAATTTTAAAGCCATTTGTTTAGAATTTGTACAATTTGTTTGGTTTGTTGACAACATTGTTATTTTTTTTTTTAAAGTTGGCTGTTACAATTTGATGTATTCTTGTGACACCCACAACCATGCCACGTTTCGTTACTAAGCATACTGTACATCTTATTTTTTATTACTAATCCCTTTGTTCTTTATTTAACAATTTCATTTTCATAACGTTAGATAACTTTTTTTTATGTTTTTGTTGTATTTAATATGTTATAGGGGTATACAAAAATTTACACAGTTTTTAGAATGGTTGGATTCTAAATTAACACTCCTCACCCAGATAAAAGAAACCAAGGTTTGATCACATTTTGCTGAAATAAGGGTGGTTTTTCCCAAATTAATATAATATTCAATCATTCAAATAATGTTTGTACAGGTCTTTACAATTTGAGTTTTAATTTATTAAATAATACTTGATGGATCCAGTGCAGTAGTTATTTTTTTCTAAACAGTAATCTTCATTCATTTTGAAAATATATTCTCTTGCCAAGTTAAATTTTTGTCTACCCTTAAATGTTTTGTGCTGTGCTCTTTAAAAAAAATGCATGGTGTGGGCTGTTATTTCAGTGTTTATTAACCTTAAAATAGTGAGGAATAGAATTATGAATATCTTCTTTGTAATAAGTTCAAAATAATCAACTATCAATTTTGTTGTAACATTAATTTAGATAACATTCTTGAATATGAACCATTTTGGTATATTTTTCTTTAATTCATAAAATAAAACAAAACAAAATTAGATTTTCAGTTTTCAACAAAGAAGTAACGTTCTTTAGTGGCCTCATGTTTTAAGCCACTACTCTTGCAATAGTTGACTGCCGATGACTGGAAGATTGTGGTTCGATCCCAGTCGGTTGTACTCGGGGTAGTTTTTCCCCTAAATGGTTTCACATGTTTTCTTTCCACACAAAAATGTGAGTACACTTCCTCTAAAATTAAAAATAAATTATTTTTTTTCCTAAACGTTTATACTGTAATTTAATTTGGAATTTTCTTAGAAATTTTGAAAATAATATTTCAAATCTAATGTTGGCTATTAAATTAATACAGAAGACAATTTTGCTTTAATATTTTGATTCGATAATAAAGGCCATTTATTAACACTGATGTTGAGGAACTATAGGTCTTTCTTCCCAAAGCAATTCTCTATCGGATAATGACGTGTTTTGCAGGTGAGGGAGCGAAGCGTTCGTAGCGTCCCCATGTCTAGTCGCACTAATACCACGACAAGCCGCTCCTCCTTCTCGGGCGGGACTCGAACCCCGGATTCTCTCAGTGACAACGAGAGCTCGCTCACTCGCCCACTGAGGAAGGGATCCGCTCCCGTACGTTCTACGTTCACTCCAGGTCAGTAATACCCTCGATACAGGTTTCCTATAGGTCACATTGATATTTGTATTAACTCATTTCTCTTGTGAGTTGTTCTTATTTTAATTTTGTTGTTGTAGGTGGTAGTCTACCCGGTAGCAAGGCGGGCAGCAGGCCCAACAGTCGACCCGCGAGTAGGCAGGGTAGCAAACCTCCTAGCAGACACGGTTCCACTCTTTCACTCGACAGCACTGGTACGTATTAATATTTCCATCAAAGGGGGATTTCGACATCATCCAAAATAATTAGTTTTATATATTCTGTTATTGAGTGATAAATAATTATTTCACACTTAGTGCTTGAAATTTACTCAAGAAGACTTGAACACTAAAGAACAAGTTTAACTTTTGATAACATTATCCAATGAACACAAGTCAGGGTTTGATTCATGCCTGTTTAGCAAAATACTTTTGGTGTATTGTTAATTATTTCTATCAACTGAATGTCAGAGTTTTCCCTTGCATATTTCTTATTTCTCAATAAATTAAATCTGATTACATACCTTGTTTAAATGTATAATTATTGCAAAAATATTTTGAGTACATTTCAAAATTTAGTAAAAAACATTGTCTCCGCAACATACACCGATTCACTTTGACTTATTATCCCTCAGACGAGGGAACGCCGAGCCGTATCCCGGTGCACCAAAGGCGAGTGACTCCTGCCAGCTCAACCTTGCCCCGCTCTAACGCCAGCAGCTCAGCGCGCAAGCTGACGGTGCCAGTGAATGGCACGCCGGGCAGTCGTCCAAGAACGCCCACTGGATCAGGTCTGATCAGTCCTGCTAGCGGCCTTGCGTCTAGGTGAGTTGGATTGTATTTGTCGACATTTTGAATATATGCAATCATCTTACACCATTTTAAATTTATCTTAGTTTTAAATTGTTATTAAAATAATATTAATCATTTTAATTTAGATAAACTGTATATTTTTTTATTTAATAATTCTGTAAAAAAAATAAGTTTAAGAATGAAAATGAGTTGATGTAAAGTATTATATTTTAAAAGGATTCTTACAAGTAATGGCATTTTTCATAATTAATTTGTTCTAAAAGACTCACCACTCAAAATAGATTTCAAAGGATTTATAAAGTAAAAATTCAGTGAAAAATTTTCCTAGAAAGAGCTTTTTTTAAAAAAAATAACAAGCATATTTATTTTCGGCCAAAATTCATAACTGTTTTATTTATTTTATTAGTGTTGTTTTGTAAATATTGACATCTATCAACATTGACAGCTGCATATCACATGATTTGACATATGACATAGCTGTCAGTTAAGGCTTTTCCTACTAAACTTGAACTGTATCATAGCAACATAATTAAAAGGTCACTAATTTTTTTTTTCTTGCAATTGTCCAATTTGACATCTTTTGAAAGTAACATCTGTAGAACACATGCCTCCTTTACTCTTGTTAAATAGACTAGTTCTATAATGTTCTTCCTATTGAGGATATTTCAGCCATTGTGCATTGAAAACCAAATTGAGTATTCACTACAAGTTTTGCTGTGCTTTGTGTTACACGTGATAGTAACATTATTAATAATATACATAAATACGTAATCACGCTGTTCCCTTACAGGGTAGGCAAGAAAGTGTGCATACATCTAAAAAAAAACATCCGTACTTAATCCATCCTCACTAACTTGCTCCACACTTCCTTATCCTCGCATACTTCCTTCAACAACATCCATACACCGAGTCATAAATGCTCTTTTATTCTTAAAACTCTTAGCGTTTCTCTTTTTCCCCACATTTGTCTAAAACATTTAGCCACGTCTTATATGGCTTACTCCTTTCTTTTGATCCACACACTCTACCTTCACATTGACCTGTTGGATTCCATTTCAAACCATACACCCTCGGTACCCATTTATTACTGACACTGTCCATACCAATTTTTCCACATACATTTTTTAGATATTCGAATAACTTTTACCCACACTATGTAAGTCACATTAAAAATTCAGGCTGACAGGCAACTACTGTAAAATTATACGGTTTGTGATTATTATTTTTTTAAATATACTTGAATTAATAATATTTTAATATTGAATCAAATGAATTTAACAATTGATCTTCTACTACTGTTAAATAAAGTAACTACTAATAACTAATAAATTAGGCTTAATATAACTTCAAAGGAAATGATTATTAAATAACCACAATAATTAGGTGAAGTGTGCTTGATTAAATTTATTTAAAATGTGTAACATCCAGTAACTATATTATACTCATAAATTTGAAACTAATCATGTTTGTTTTTTACAAGTTAACATAACCATTAAATTATATTATCAACTTTAATAGCTGCTAACTAATTGATTGACATAATTAATTCGAGCATATTTTGCACCCATACTACTTTTTAGGTTAGGAATGATCCATCGAGCCTCAAGCATACCAACGCTATCGGGTGTTGGCACTAGGTAAATACCATATTAAAACAACTAAACTGGTTTTATTGGTGGAATGTTGGTATTGCTGGTGGAGGTTAAGGCAATGGGTTATGTCGTTGGGAAGTGATGCTTTTAAAAATTGATTTAAAAAAAAAAAATCCCCTCAAAACTGTATGGATCCAGGTTTATTAATTTGAACATTTTCCATGTCAATAAAACTGAAAATGTCCAAATTAATAAACCTTGGTTAAGTTTGTAAACAAAACAAACTAAACTCACGTAATTAAATACATTGTATTTTTATTTGGTTATAGTGAATGTTTCGAATAGTGTTTGTTTAGTCATTTCAACAGATGTTAAACTGTAAACATTAATAGGCTGGTACTGCAGGTTTTGCCTCCGGTGGGAATGTTGAATTGCCGGACTGGACTGGCCATTGGGCAAGCAGACTAAATGTCAAGCTTATATCATCTAGTTTGCTGGTGACGGAAAGGTTGGGGCTTGAATCCTAGACAGATATTCCGAGTGTGGGGGTTTTCTTTCCTACATAATTTCACACACTCAAGCCACACAAATGTGGGTATACTTCCTCTAAATACTACTTTCCTCAATCTAATTCAATTAATATAGTTAAATGGGTGTAGCCTAGGCAGGAAATAAGGTGCAGGTCAAGTACCTTTTTTCTGTGTGAAGAGAAGGGGTTTGGGTGTTGGCAGCCTTAAAACGTTTCTGGGAGAGTTCACAAACAATATTATTATTTATTATTAGAACCGAGGGTGACTTTGAGATGAAAGGGAGGACCTACAGTTTAACGTGGGATCCGAACCACGGTGGAGGTCCTGGCATTCCACACATTCACAAGTTGTGATTAATACACGTCTTGTCAGAGGTGAAGGAAGGGTTTGGCAATCAGATAAATATGTGCCTGGACCCAGGATTGAACCCCGAGCACAGAAGTCTGACACCTTACCCCTGGACCACCAGGTCACCTTTTGAGTTCACAAACAAAGTACCTGGGCGCGGCCAAGATCATCACTGACATTCTCAAACAGTGATGGGTTTTACTGGTTACGTCAGAGTGTCGATTCTATGTTATATCTGGACATAATGTTTTGCTTGTAACCATAAAACATCTTGAACACAGTTTTTGCCACACCTGGTTGCGCTGGCCCTGCTTATAATCCTGCCCGTTTCCATATCCAGGGTATTCTGTCACTTGTCGATTATAATGCACCGAGTCTTTTGTGGTACAAAACGGTAACTATATACAGGGTGGGTCACGAAAAACTGAACTGCCTCCCCCACTTGTTGATACGAGTAGTTTCTATCGTGAACTTAATAAGACAGGCACAACTTTGCACAGGTGCCATTGGGAACCGCTCCCAGCACCTCCTGCGCTGTTTAACGAGTGAGTGCGTCGTTTTTCCCACCATCCATTGCAAACCACACAAGGGTTAGGTTTTTCGTGGCCCACCCTATATAAAGGTAACTATTGAAGAGTGCTGATTGGTTTCTAGTTATTTCTCTTGTTCCACAGCCGTTCAAGGATCCCAGTATTTGTGGGTTCCACTTCCACAGAATCTCAACTTTCCTCTTGCGCTTCTTCTTCAGGGTAAAACAGAACTGTCCGTCTTACTGTTTGTGATTGGACACTTGTTTAGTCTTTCAGTCCTTTTCTTTTTCTTCCATGATTCTCTTTGGTTGGCTTTCTTTTTGCAAGCATGTGTATCTAAATTATGTGCTATTTTGCTTTGTTTGTTTTTTTATAAACCCTCTAAAACAAATGTTGTGTTTATAACTTTTCATTTTTTTAAGATTATGGCTTACAAACAGCATTTTAAATATTTCCTCTTCTTTATAATCTTTGGACAATGTATATTAACTTTAATTACCATACTCTTGCTAAATACATTCATTGTTGGTGGTTTTTATTATTTTTATTTTAACATTTTATTCAAAATATAATATTCCAAAAATGGGGAATGTTCACAGATTTATACTATGAAAAGTGCATGTGACAGTAATTTAATACTAATTATTAACAAAAGTTAAAAGGAATCTAGTTTGAAAACATTTCCAAATAAATGCACTTAATGAGTACACTGAAAGCCATTGTACATTTCCTTAGAATGTTTTACTATCTTTTTTTTAATGAGTTATCTAAATGTGGGGGATAAAGGGGACGCAAGAAAAAGTGTTTTTGCAGTTCTTATATCAAAACATCATTTTGGTCCAAATAAATCAAATAGTGCCTCAGTACAAACAAAGAGTTTAATTTTCTTCGCATCGTGATATCAACAGTTCTTTTAATATCTGTTGAAGAGGTCCTGAAATTTAACGGCAACTTTTTATCTTTATTTAAAAAGTTTGTCATCTAATGCCGCCTATGCTCGTGCCAGATATTCAACAACTGTTGATATCAACACGTAAAGAAAATTAAACCCTCTGTTTGTACTGAAATAATATTTTATTTGTCTTGGCAAAAAAAAAAGTTTTGTTATTAAACTGAGAAAAAAAAATCGCCTTTTCTCTCGTTCCCTTTATCCCCACCAAAAAATGGCTAATAAGAGTCCATATTATTGGCACACAAATTTTCTACTAGGTACTAATAAAACACAAATGGTACTAGCGTGACACTTGAATGAATAGGTAATGTTTATCAAAATGTATTTATATTTTCTTACTCTATTGATTTTCTACGAGTTATCACTTGTTTTATTAACAATGAAGGTGGTGTGTGAGTTGATTTTGAGTGTTGTTTGAGTTCTAGTGTAGTGTTAGTGTAGTTTTAAGAAGGAATGTAGGAACAAGGCTGAATTGTTTTGAGTGCCGGTGTAGTGTTTGTCACAATATATATACCGCTCTATAAAGCTAGCCATACATTCTCGGACAGTTTTTCTGACAAACACCGGGTTTTTTTTAGTTTGATCGGATCAATTATTTGAGCATGTGTGGGGTCTTCACACCAAAGTTGGATGATGTTTGTCAAACTGAAGTATGTCAGATTGAGTTAGAACACTGTTGACTGATGTCACACCATTTTTTGCCGAGCATTTGTGGCATTCGTCAATGACAGTTTGACAGATTTGAGATCGTTTTTGTAGTCATCGTAACCGTTTTCCTACAGCTCTTTGAGTGACCACATATGTGAGAACTTGTAAAGTTGTAGGAGCCAATTTTTTGCCTCAGACTTTCCCCGGTTTTCTTTTGGGTTTTTTCAGCAAACACAGACACGCTAAAGCAGCTAGCACCTTTCGCTTTTTTTTTAACTCCATTCATTGTCACAAAACACTTTTTTTTCTCTCTCTAAAACACTTTCTCGAATTTCAAATAAATCTAACACAATCGCAAGACACAAAGCACTATTCTTAAAGCACACAAATAAACACAACACCACTTCGATCTGTGTAGCCAGCTGAAGGCGACTGATATCTCAACAGACCGTGGTTTGAGCGTGTATGGCTAACTTAAATCTATACGTACAAATTAACTTATTGTAAATTAAAACACACGGTCTTTATACGGGTACATCTAGTAATTCCTGCACATGTTCTGGTTGTGTGTCGTTCTAACTGCATGAATGTTGACTAACAATGCTTGTTCTGCCAATAACAGTCGATCGTCGACACGGACCTCATCAGCTACTAACATACCTGGTATCGTCAAGGGAACCGTGAGGTAAAAAAACACAATGATGTCAGTAGAAACACTATATATATAGCCTATAGTACACTCTTGCGTTATAGTTTAGTTATAAATACAGATAACTCACTGTTGGGGTTATTTTTTTCACTTTATCAAGAATATGTTACTCCTGAGTTGTCTTTGGCAATTTTGAGATTTTTTAAAAACGAAAAATATCAATGACTAAAAGTAGTTCACTTAATATTTACTGCAAGTAAAGCAAAATATTTTCTTTAAAATGTACAATGATAAACAAAATAAGCAATTGCTATGTTTTGTCACCAAAAAAAACCCCAACTAAATGTTGATATTTTTTTATTCTCTATTAGACTTAATTTTTTACAATATATTATTTATATTCCTCTTCCTATCCTTTGGTTAGGTTTTTGTTTTATTTTAATTCACTGATAAATACATAATATTATGTACATAGTTTACTATATTAGAAATTATATAATCTTCAAATGAGTTTTGCAACTTGTTACTTATTTTTTACAAACACACTTTTTTTTAGTTAACTTGCTTGATAAATCTCATTATAAAGATAGGATCGGGAGTAAATATATTAATTTAAGATAGCAATATAAAAATAATGTTGGCAGTCATGAGTCGATTGCAGGATGACACCATGATGGAGTCATTGTTAACTTATTCACAAACAATCCAATATGTTTTTGGGAATTTGTTTTGTTTGGATATAAATCTTTATTTTCAAATAAAATGAGTTCATTATTAAATTAACAACATTACAACTTATTTTACTCCACATCCATTACTGTTTCCCGGCTGGGACCTGGTTCAGTTTTTTATTCAAGCCATATAAAATATTCTCCACTACCGGCTTGCTAGTCCTGTCGTAGCTTCATATGTCTTATACTCTAGCTTAAGACTATGACAAGCACAATATCCAGTCCCCGGCCGTTAATTTATTACTGTGAAAGGTTAAACACATATTTCACCAATGGTACATTTTTCGGCCATGCTGGGTATCGAACCCAGGACACTACCTACTGAGCCAAGGTGTCAGATAACGTTAAAACTGTGTTAGTTTAATTGCCAAGAGAATATGACTCCAAACTGCATGTAAATATAAAAATAAACCCACGATAGCATGCGGAATGTGTAGTTTAAATCTTTCTGCTTGATTAACATCTTTTAAACTGCTGTCTTCATTTTTTTCTGGATTGTTTATTCCATGCAGCCGGTCTTCCACGAGAGACTCATCTATGTCTAATATCCCTGTCCTTGTAAAGACATCCAATAGGTAAAAGAGAAAATTTACCTTGTGTGTTCTTTTTGATGTGTTGTCTGTGAAGTGTTATTTTCCGGGGTATTCATATATAAGTCCTTTTTCAGTCACTGATAATGTATAAAACGGTTGTTTATTGTTCTCACAGTATTAACTTTCAAAAACAATGTGACAAATAAATGATTTAAATAACCGGTGTTTATCTTGCTCTTTTATTTGTGTTTAATTGATTGTGTCATTATGCTAATTTAGCATATGAAATTAGGGGAATATCACAAAAAATAAATATTAGTTGGGTCGAAATGTGAAAAGTATTGATTGTAACTTTATTTCACCACATTAAAATATACAAAATATTATAAATAGGAAAAACTTTTTATTTCCCTTATGATCTTTGGAGGAAACATTTTTTTTTTAATTAGTCTGCTATCTTATTCTGCAGAACCCGAACGCCTTCCGGTTCCAGCACACCGATTCCACCTGGTGCCAAGGTGACGAGGAAACCTTCTGGTGCGTCAGACACGTCTACAGGAGTGTCTCGCAAAGGGTCTAAATCGACGACACCCACAGAAACGAGAGCACCATTCCGATTATAAAATATACCTTAACCTTTCGATCAATCCGTCATTTTTCTTGCTACACAATTATTTTGTCCTCTTTTGCATGGCAAGAGAAATAAATGATTCATATTATAGGTATCAGACTGGAAGTATAGATCATAAAAACTAGCTACAGGTTGTACTATTAAAATCAAAAACATTATACAGTTACACTTAATGTTTCAAGGTAGGGAATGTTCTTTCAAAGCATATACACTCACAATTTGATATTTTTTTGTTTATTTATTTAAGTTTATTGTTGAATATACCTAAAATAATAGATTTGTGCATTCACATCTATGATGATTGTGGTCATTAGGTATTTATAGCTTTAATTCAAAGGTAATGTTCCCTTACCTTGATACAAACCATTATTTATGTTGATTAAATTTTTTTTGTGTTGTTTATTTATGTGTCGTTTTTTGTTTATTGATTATTGTTATTATTATTCGAGGGACCATCAAAGAGAAATACATGAAATGTAATGGCAAAAGTTATTTCAGATCTATTTTTTAAAGTGCGAAAAATCATATTCAATAAAAACAATTTTTATTGGGTTTTGTAGACATTATGTATATTGATTAACCATTAAAAAGATAATATATAATTTTATAGCTGTATTTTTTAATTATTATTTTTATAAACAATTTTACAACTAAGCTTGTTAAATAACTGCAATACTACACTAAATAATAAAGGTTATGGAGGTGAACTTTGAATTGATATATGAAAAGAAAAATTAAAGCATTACTCATAAATATTTAATTTACTTTATTTTGTTTAACCTCTATTATAAGGAAATTTATGTAGAATTTTGTAGATTTTAATTTTGGTTGGTATGTGCCTTGATTTACTTATTTTTGGTTCAGGGGATTATCATTTAACATCTCTCTTCTTTAAGGAGAGTAAGTGCCATAATCATCGTACTGGTCTGCCAAAATTAAAGTCCGCGAGCTCTAACCATAAAATTAATAAGCCAAAATGCTTTAATCATCGTAAGTAACCATAATTTACTTTTCATACATGATCAGATTTATAGATCCACTTATTTTTCTGCCACACTTAATATATGTTTTATTTTTGTATGTACACTTAATAATCGACTGTAATATATCATAGACATGCCCTATATTTCTTAATTAGTTTGTTAATGAAAGTGTACAAAAAAGTTTTTTTTTTGTAGACACAGAAACTGAAATATGTGATCATTCATGGGTCATCACCCAATTTTGTTGTAAATATTTTTCGATAATGTCCTTAGAAAAATAGTGTGCGCATGGTGAGCTATATACACATATATATAATTGGATTTTGAAAATATATCGACTGAGATCAAAGCACAATTGGGTAGAAAAAAATTACTTGTTTCAAATAAATTATAATTTGTCTTTATACGTATTATAAAGTATATAAAAATAATTTATGTTGTGCAATTCACCATTGATTTAAAATGTATTCAAGTTTGTGAACAGTTTGTTTTGTAATCTGAATATTATTGCATTATATTGAATAATCATTTTTTCCGGTCAAGTGTGAAAGATAGAATGAGTTGTGTTAAAAGTTAAGATTTGTTTGTCTTTTATACAAATTGATGTTTTTTGATCATATATCTGAAAATATGTAAAATGTACTAGTTTAGTTATGTATGTTAACAAATTGCTTATAAAAATCTCACCATTACAAATGTTTTATTATTATTTCCATCCCCCATATTACATGAAACTCATTTCCTTGTAAAATACAAAGATAACTTGAAGCTATAAAATTGAGGGTTAAGAGCGTGCATCATATACCCATCAATTTTATTTTCATTTCTTAATTACTAGTACCTACTAATAATATGTATAATATATCTGACAAAATCAAAAGCTTTTTTCACAAAGTTTGAGTAAGGGTTTACACAAATTTCTTATAGGTTTAGTGAAATGTTTACAAGTGTCGTGGGGCGGACAAAGAAAAATAACACCAACTCTAGAACTGGAATATTTGAAGCTACCTCAGGAAAAAATTAGTCTATACTTTCCTAATTCTGATTTATCATAAAACCATTGGACTGGATGCATAGTCCATTTTCTGCTGCCGTGGTGCGTACCCAACATAAAATGTTACCCGCTTCAGTGGTCGTATAGTCTATTACTTCTATTGCAATAGGCAAGAGTGGTGATTACGGGGAAGATCGAGGTTCGAATCTCGTTCGGGTATAGGCCTACTGGGAGGTGGTTTTCACAAAGTAATTGTCCACGCTCCCTTTAGGCAAATGCGGGTGTATTACCTCTAAAATGCTTACTTACTCATCCCCACCCAATTAGAGTAAGCTCTGATTATCAAACACGCATATAACTTGTAACAGATATTAAAACAGGATGATATAATACATAAACAATAATATGAATAATATCGTATATTTGAGTAAATCTAGGGCTAATAGTGCCTTTTATTACATTAAAACTCTAGTGTAAGATCAACTTTATTTTTATTTTTTTTCATATTTTTCTTAATTCCTGTCCAGATTATTCACATTTCTCCTTTAATGTTTTAATGAGAGTGGTAAACCATTTCAGAAGACACGGCTGGTAATTGAAGCCACTAAAATTTGCACCTTCAGGCCAGAATTTTAAAATTTTAAGTTAACTTTTACATGGGCAGAAAACCATAAAACTACAATTTCTTTCGGGCAACGTTGGGCACCTTAACATGTACCGTATTCAAACAAGGGAATGATTTTCAATCTTTCAGCAACATTTATTAATCCCAACAATTACTATACCGTGAATTTGTGGTCACGTAGTCTAGAATGTCAGGCTTGCAGCATATGGGATTGATGATGACAGAGAGATTGATATTGGAATCTTGAAAGAAAGTAGTGGGAATTGTTTTTCACACATAATATTGCTTTTTATTTAATTGTTGAGCTAGGCACAGAGAGGTTTGTTAGAATACCCGCATCTGAATAGAGAATTATATTAAAAAAACAGGTGTTTTTTTTCCATTAATAGAGTTTATTCCAAATGTAATATAGGCTTATAATAGTTAAATGTAATATATGTAATTATATTAATCATATTTGGAATGGTTTATCGGTATTCAGGAAAAACACACAATTGGCTATTGTGGGTGTAGGTATGTCCTTTAACAATCCTCCTCGCCCCTGGTTCAATGATAAAGGCATTAAAAAAACCCTTATGTTTAAATATACGAACTAAAATAAAAATACTTTCAATTGAAATGAACATAATAATAATCTGTTTAGGAATAAGAAATTCAAATTAAATTATGTAACCCTTACACTCATTTGAGTGAATTATATAAATTTTCATCATTTGTATATTAACAGAAAACAAATTAACCTGTATGAATGATTTTTTTTAATTATAATTTTAGATTATTACATTTAACGTTAGGTTTAGGTGTAAGGAAAATGAGGATAGATTAGGGGGGAAATGATTCTCTTTAAGGAGAACCATCCAGAGAGTGAGTGCACTGAGAGTCAAACCCCGTCCCTACTATCAACTGCAGCAAAGTATCAGAAAAGTCTTAAACCACAAGGATACTATTAAGGGTAAAGAAAGACACTCTATATTTTAAATATAGAAAAATCTAATAGTTAAATGAATGTAATAACCGCTAACGCCCCCTCCAACTCCTCATCCAATATTGTAGGCAAAATTCATTTATTTAAATTAAATTCCAAGAAGGGACAGAATATTCCAAGTGCATCAAATTAAATTTATCAATGTTTTCTAATAATATTTTGAAATTGAGGCTACCAAACAAATGCATTGCGAAAGATATACGAGATCTTGCTTTTGAACAAAAAAAAAACTTACACAAGTAGACTAAACGTTTTCTGAAAAGAATAAATAAGTGTATATTTGTATGTAAGATATGAATGAATGTAAAAGAAAACTAAGAAAGGAAGTTTTTTTTTCCTCTCTAAGAAAGAATATTAAAAAAAAAAGAAAAAAATGGAATTGGGGCTACTATAGAAAAGGAGGATGGTTTGAAAAAAAAACCACGTGAAAACCATGCAAAAGAAAAACCGGTGCGGCAATTTTTCACGTGTCCGCTGGGTTTTTCACCCTTTTCAGAAGAAACAGAAAGATACAAACACAGATTTGGGAAGCAAACTATTTAAGAGAAGGAGATAACTGTTCCTGATAAAGAGAGAGAGAAGGTGTCAGCCTTCTCTTCCACTTAACCAGTGTGGAATAATTTCTTAAGATAAATGTTAAAACAGAGTATAGACCTAACAGGTGGTAAGACTGTGCTAACTGCTAGGAAAAGAAATCAAAGATAAATTATAAGAATGTGTTATGCAAGCCCTCAAATAGTATTTAAACTTACGAATGGTGCAGAATGCACTTAAGGATTTAATAAGCTCGTACTAGCTCACGCAAAGATATGCAGGTCTTCGTTGAGAGATATTAAATCAGCGATTGTGTGGATGAACAAAGTTGGTCACCGATAAGAGTACTGTTCTCATTAGAACTAGAATTTTGTTTGTTTGGTTCGTGAGTGTTGATACAAGCTGAAAATAATAATAATAATACACGTTATATACTCAAACATCAGCAGGATAGAATGAGGAGAATAAAGAACCACCACATGATCAATTAAAATATCAACTCCAATTCAAAAGTAAAGAGAAAAATATCAATTTTTTTTAAGTATTTCTTAAAACATGTACTTAAAAAGTTCTATCAAACCAGTTATTTATAAAAACTTGGATAGCACAGAGGTAGAGAGCTGGAGTGGAGTGTTAGAGGTTCCCGGTTTGATCCTTGTCTCTGATACTTTATTTTTATCACATATTTGATTGTTTAAATTATGAGGGATATTTACACCGTGGGATTATGGTTTTAGAAATCTTATTTATTTTTTGGTTCTATTCATAGGCTCGAGCGTGTTGAATTTGTGAAAATTGCCAAACGATTTACGTTTATGAAGGTTATACTTATAACCAATAAATATATCTTTATCAGCGACTGTTAAATCTTTGCAACACTGCCATCTTACGTCTGGAAAGTAACTTAAAAATTCAAATCGGATGATGACAAGATAAAAACAAGGTAACATTTATTTGCATTTGCAATTCCTCAAGGTGTTTTTTATTCTCTTAACATCTGGTGATAAACTCTTCCTCCATCTAAGAGATAATTTATTTACAATAAAATCAGATATGTCTACAATTTTTTTATAATGCCTCTTGGAGTTCTTCAAGTCTTACTATTTCATTGCAATTGTGTTAGATTTCTTAGACCAACCTTATGCCTTTGGATGAAATTAACTTAATTTGCAACTTGATTTTTCTTTTTACTTTCTTAAAACTTGGTTATGTATCTATGTAGTTTTCGAACAAAGTTAAAATTGAAATTGAAGAATACAAATTATTAATTTCATTATATGGCATCAATATTTTTTGTCAGTGTTATGTTGTATAGTTAATTAATAATTGTATGGAGTATTAAATATCACGTTCAATATTAAGTTTCCAAATTATTTGGAAAAGCTCTTTCTTTAGCTAAGTGTTCCAGGATTCTCAAAACACAGGAGGCTATTAAAGGTAAGTTTTAATAAATGAGGATTTTTTCTGAGAATGGTATTCACACTATTATTCATTATAATACATTGATACAAGGTACATACATCGCTTAACAACATAATATTAAAGATCTCGAACTATTCAATCCTCAGTCGGTGTACCAGGAAGAGCATCGAAGGACACTGCTGAAGCATTTGGGTTCTAAAAAAAAATTACATTCTTAGAAAACCAAACAGAAGTTTTAGCACACTTCTAATTATTATTATTATTATTATTATTATTATTATTATCATCACCGCGTCTTACTACCCGTTCGGGTTATACGCACTTACGCTAATGTGTAATGGTAGGATGATTGTGAGATGAAATGGAGGACCTACAGTTTAACGTGGAATCCGAACCACGGTGGAGGCCTGGCATTCCCCACATTCACAAGATGTCTTGTCAGAGGTGAAGGAAGGGTTTGGTAATCAGATAAATTTATGCCGGGACTGGGGATTGAACCCCGGCCGCCAGCATAGAAGTCTGACACCTTACCCCTAGACCGCCAGGTCACCAACCACTTCTAATTAAAAAATTATATTGAATATGTTATTCGCACTGTTAATAAATTACAAAAGAAACAATTAAATATCATATAATTTGATAACTGTATTATATTTGGAAGAAGTTACAGGAAAGGTGGATAAAAACATATCAAAGGAACAAACACAGTATGGCTTTTACAATGAAAAGAAAAAAACAGTTCACATTTCACACTGCTGCCACTGGATAAAGAGGTAATGGTTGCCTCTTGAAAAAAAATTGATTGTTACCCCCAACTCCCAGAGGACAGAAAATGTGTAAGTGCTGGGAATCGAGCCCGGGACCTTTGGATCTGTAGCTAGGAACTCTGACGACAAGACCACAGAGGGGGTATAGGGCAATAAAGATATGATATTGAATTTATACTGCCATAACGTCGTATATTACAATGTTGTTTGGCAACAATGTTGTTAATAGTCTGTGACCCTCCTCTTACTTAACATTGTCCCAGAACGGCTAGAGTCGTTGTTTTTTAGCCAATTGAATCTCGTGTCAAGTTTTAATTGTCCCCGAACGGCTAGAGCGTTGTTTTTTAGCCAATTGAATCTCATGTCAAGTTTTAATGGTTCGCCAAACAGCCGATCTCCGCACGCACAATGCTATGGTTTATGCACGTCCCATCACACACTCTTTTCCTCCCCCTCTCCCAGCCCTTTGCAGTTGTGGAGTGTGCTGTAGTAAGCATATTTTCTGTCGGTTAAGTTCCATGTGCACACTTGTAGGTATGCGGTGGGGGGGGGGCCTTTAAAACCTAACCCCTGGACTTAACATTGATTCTTACAACCGGACTTTAATGGCATTTTCTATAAAGTTGCATTTTTAAGTAACATTATTATTAGGTGTTCTAACTTACGGCTTTTGCCAGTGAAATTAGAACGCCAATGCGCCCCTGCCTTGTCCTCTACATCCTCCTTCAGCTCACAAAATTTTCTTATTTCCTTCAAGTCATCTAATATTTGAATCCTCCTCATTCCTAAGTTCCTCTTTCCCTCAACCTTTCCTTCTATGACGTCGTGCAGAAGACAGTTCCTCCTGAGGGTGTGTCCGATCCGGTTTGCTTCGCACCGAAAAATCACATCCGAAATGGTTCTTTTCTCGTTCACTCTTCTTAGGACTTCATTTGTCATCCTGATCTTCTAAAAAAAAAAACTCTCCAGATATTTCTTTTCCATTTTCCTAAGACCCCCTTTCTTTTCCAAATGTAGTTCAACATCATAGCAGACTTACTCTATTTTAAAATGTGTACTTCAGAAGTGAAAAGGAATACTCCTAAAGAGTTTTTATGGGTAATGGTGGTAATCATACTAGCAACAAATCAAATATATAATGTAGAGTGACAATCAACAGTGATTACAAATATTGTTTAAATATATGTACCTATCACAATTTTACCAAAATAATAATAATAATATAATATTTAGCACCGCGTCTTACTACCCGTTCGGGTTATACGCTTTTACCACAATAGCTATGACAAGTGTAACCATTACCCTCTTAAGATATTATATTAGCAAGAAGGTACAGGAAAGGTGGATAGAAACATATAAAAGGGAGACAAACACAATATGGCCTTTACAATGAAAAGAAGAACACAGTTCACACTTTACACTGCTGCCAATGGACAAGGAGGTAATGGTTGCCTCTTAAAGAAAATTGATCGTCACCGCCCAATCCCCCGACCCAGGTTTCATTCCACCGGAGTTCATCAGGGAGGAATGTGAAATGCGCAACGCAACTTTCTAAAAGAGAAAAAAAAAACACAAAAGAGGAGAAAAAGGAAAATGGTAAAGAATAATAGAACACATAGATAGGAACAAATAAAAGGTATAACAAAAAGGACAAACACAGGAAAAGGACATGGATGCGAATATATAATGATACAACTCAATAAGGAAAACCTCTATTCGCTTTATGAGGTAATTGTATTATATTAGCCAATTCGCTTTATGAGGTAATTGTATAATATAATACAATTACCTCATAAAGCGAATTGGCTAATATAATACAATTACCTCATGAGGTAATTGTATTATATTATACAATTACCTCATAAAGCGAAAAGAGGGTTTCCTTATAGAGTTACCTCTTAAGATATTGTAATGTTAAGTCCTAATGTCCTATATGTTACACCTTGGGCGAGTTTCATAGCCAGACTTAGCACGCTTCAAGTGCTGCTTAATACTAAATATAGGGTCAACACACCCAGATCAAGACCAGAATGGAATGAGCCAGTTTCATATGCACTCTTTTAATCTATTGCGATGTTAACATTTTATCTTGTTTATATTATTTTTAATTCTTTGAAGTTTAGTGAAACATTTTTGATGATTATTTTGATGATAGATTACTTTAATGTTTTTTTTGTTAGTGCTAAATGAAGAATTTGATTTAGTTTAAATTATTTAATAGGGTTGTGATATGTGAAACTGGTCCGGTTCTTTCGAGTTTAGTTAGATGTTGTATTATATTTAGTATCGTCCTGCCCTTGCCCCACTATGAAACCGACCCTTAATATTATACCCCCGTGATATTGACCTGCGCTCTAGTTCCAGCCCTCTCCATCAAGCGGTTGTTCCCGCCTCTCGGTGACGACGATGCCAGAGTCGTGGTCCTCCTGACCAAGAAGACCTCCGCCGGTAACGTCATCACGCTGTTTCTTGCTCCGCTTCTTCACCGTACTATTCTGTGAGTGGTTATAACTGCCATCGACTGTAAGATATTGCCTGCCCTGACTGTAATAAAGAGGGAAGATATTCTTCGAGTTTGAGATTCGATCAGTGTGCTACATAAGACATTTAACAAATGTTATATACATACTATACTCTCGGTGACAGCCTATGAGAGCATTGTGTGCATGGGCGCCCGCATACATTTTCCAGGACGAGGGTGAGGGGGGATGGAGGGGAGAATCTATTCCCACACATACACACACACACACACACACACATTCGCTTGGGAAAATTTCTGCTCGACACTTATCATTATAACTGCACTGTAAAGATACTAAAAATACAACAGCACTTGATATCGTTCATTTTATCTGTTCTCAGACGAGAAGATTATGAGGAAATGTCAACTTTAAAATTTAATGAGAGGTTTTATTCAGAAATGCGTCTAGTGGATGTGATCATTTACCATTATTGTAAATCTGATAGTTATTAAATGTTGGAAGAAAATAATTGTAAAGGAAAACTAGAAGATTAAAAAATGTTAACAATGTTTTATTGACAAAGGACAAAGATGACATAATTCCAGCAGAAGGGGGGGGGGGGACAAAAA